>PVJA010036733.1:0-20874 GCA_004027025.1 Myocastor coypus
TTTTTTTTTTTTTTTTTATCTCTTCTGGGTAATTTCAAGTCAATACTTCAAATTAGCTGATGATTTTCCCTTCTTGATCAAATCTGATATTGGATAACTTTAGTGAGTTTTTCAGTGCACATACAGAATTCTTCAGCTCTAACATTTCAGTTTGATTCTTCCCATTAGTTTATTTTTGTTGATATTCTTATTTTGTTTATGTAACATTTTTCTGATTTAATTTATTTCTTATTTATATTCTGTCTTCAGTCTTTGAGGGTAGTTATTTTGAATCTTCTGCCAGAAAATCCAGTAATCTTCACTTGTTTAGAGTTGATGTCCAGTGTTTTATTTATTTGGTTGGGACTTGTTTACCTGTCTATTTGTGTGTCTGGTGGGTTTTTGTTGTGAACTGGGTATTTTCAAAAGTAATCACCTGTCCTGTATTTATGGACTGACTGTGCAGGGGCATACCTTACTAGTCAGTCTGCCTCAAGGTCTGGGACCTCGTAAACCTCTCCAGATTGAGATATACTTTAGATTACGAGTTTTGCCTCAGGTTTCCCGAGGAGCTGTGCTGTTCCTTCAGTGGGCCACAATCTCTTTCTCCTCCTGGCCTCTGCGAGTGGAACGGCAAACTCTTGGCAGCTCTGAGGTTCTATGGAGCTTGCCTGATCCCAGTGGTTTCCTAGGTCACCATTCTTATGAGGGGTTGAGTCAGGTGAGAGAGAAGCCAATTTGTGAGGTAGCCCTCAGAGAAGACAGGGTGTTAGATATGTGGGCTACTCTTTTGTTTCTACCTGAGAGAGAAGCCTTCATCAGGGGCCCTCAGTGGGTCAGGCTTACTGGGCTCAGAGATTTCTTGCTAAATCCTTCTACACTACTTTGTAACATTGTAAATTAACTACATACTTTTTCTTTACTTCATCAAAAGTGAACTAAGTCCATAGAGTGTCTGTGCTGTGGTAGTAGGCAGCTGCACACCCCAATTCAAGGGAGGGATGGGTAGCATGGGCTTCTCTTCTTTGAGCACCAGCCCTTCGTCCATTCCATCCTTGCTCCAAGTGCTCTGCTCACATAACCTCCCCATCTTTGTAAACATTGTGTGAAGCAGGGCCTGCCGATGAGGTCTGGGAAGGCGACATCATTTACTCTTTGCTGAGCACAAGAAGATGAATTTCTTTTTTTAAAAAATATTTATTTATTTATTTTAAATTTAACAATGATTATATTACATATTTTCATCATCGGATCAGTTTAGATTAATAGATATAGGTATATAAGATTGATCAAAAAATTAAACAGTAGCACTTTCAATAAACATTACTTTTTTTTTTAAAAAACACAGTTGACACACTGCATATTGTCCTCATTTTGCTGGCCCCAAAACATTTGCTTTTATTAACCAGAAAAATATTAGGTTTTTTTTTGTATTCTTTTGATAGTTTTATTTTTTTATTTTTTTCTGTGATAGAGTTCTCTCTCTCTCTTTTTTTTTTAACTTTAAAGACTAAAAATAGCAGAAACAGAGATAGAACAACAGTTACAAGTAAGAGTACATATAGTACAGAATTTCAAAACCAGAAAAATTTAACAATGGTTATATTGCATATTTTCATCGTTAGATCAGCTTAGATTAATAGATATAGGTATATAGGATTGATCAAACAATTAAACATTAACACTTTCAATAAACATTCCTTTTTTTTTTTTAACATTTGACACAATGCATATTGTCCTCACAATAGTTACACAGAGCACAGGGTGTGGGCAAGACACACCTTCCAACTGATATTGGTAAGGAAAGAAAAAAATATTTAGAGTTCTTATATTAGGGAGACTATATGATATTTACACATGTAGGTCTGGTTTATTTCACTAATGAGTATATGTTCAATATACATCCATTTATATATGAAGTGTTTTAGCTTATCATTCTTTATAGCTGAGTAATATTCCATTGTATAAAGATACCACATTTTTTTCAACTATTCTTCAAATGATGGGCATTTTGGTTGTTTCCAAGATTTGGCTATTACAAATTGGGCTGCTATAAACATAGGTGTACAGATATTGTTATGGTATGATGTTTTCAGTTCTTCTGGGAAAATCCCCAGTAGGGGGATAGCTGGATTGAATGGGATTTCCAGTTCTAGTTTTTTAAGGATTCTCCACACTGCTTTCCATAATGGTTGCATCAATCTGCATTCCCACCAGCAGTGGATAAAGGTTCCTCTTTCCCCACAGCCTCTCCAGCATTTGTTGCTGGTTGATAAGAAGATGAACTTCAACCCAGATATAACTGGAAAGTTTATCCTCTCTCCGTGTGACATTGACCAAAAGGACCCACCCTGGGGCATGCATCCTCTTTGCACCCACACGGTGCCAGGAATGTACAGGAAGAGCTGAGCGTGGGGCTGGAAATGCAAGAGAGGCCACTGCCCGAGACCTGCCCTCCTGCTGCTCAGCTTCCTCCCGGGTGTATCTGCCATCTTTGCTTCTCATTGGCTTTTGCTGTGAGGGTCCAGGGAGCTTCTGAGCCTGTGAAAAATTCATTGATAAAAGAAGTGAAACCTATCACCAGCCTGGAGAACACATAACTCATTTAAACATATTAGACAAGAACCTCCCTCCCACAAAACACTAAGCTCCATCTCTGGGAAAATTGTAATATGAGGGCTGGCGAGATAGCTCAGCAGTCTAAAAGAGCCTGCCTAGGCAAGCTTAGGCCACTGCAGGGACCGTGGATCCATCCCTGGCACCCCACCCTTAGGGCGGGCAGAGCTGGCTATAATATAAATAAATAAAAATAAATCTTTTAAAAAATTGTAATACATTATACAGCTGTTGTCTGTGTGGTCTCCTTGTTGCCATCTGCTGAAAGATTTTGGCAACACAGCACGTGTGATTATGAGGTATAACGGGCTCCCCCAGGTGCGGCAGACACAGTCTGTCACTTGGCTGTGGTGGCCATTCTGGAATAAGAATCTGGAACATCCTGAAACATGGGAGACATTTCTGGGCACTTGCTGCTGTCTGGATTTCTTACTCTGCTCTGGCCCATGTGAACTCCTGGGTGCAGCTGTGTACCTCACCTCATGCCTGATCTTGGGGAGCCTTGGTAAAATGCAAGAAGGCAGCATCCCATTCACGCCTTTGGCCTGCAGCCTCAGTTTCCCTGCAGGGCTGGGAACTCCGCAGCTTGACCTGACTCTTACCACTCTTCCTTGAGGACTGTGCTGCATTTGTGGGCTCCTCAGCTCTTGCCTGGATTATGACAGGGGACAGATTTGAGCGCAGTGCTTAATTGGCAGGAGCTCTTGGAGTGTCTTGGCTATTTGTCATCTCCTGGTCTAAGCCGTACTGCATTCATTCATTCATTCATTCAGTCAGTCACTCCCTAATTCATTGATTCTGCAGGTCAGTGCAGACTCTCCACTGTGCCAGCGCTGGGCTGGGATGCCACTGCCGTGGAAAACAAACCAGAAGAACTATTCCAGAGCTATGACACGGGATGCATAAGGTAGACACCTGTGTGCCCTGCTCCTCATACTCCTTGTCTGCTTGGAGTTCAGCCTCACAGGGGTGCACGGGGGCCAGTTCCATGGCAGCTCAGCCTGGCCTGGTTGTCACAGCACACTGCTCTATGCCCCAAGCGCCTGGTAGGTCTCTGCTTGGAGCCTTCTCTGAGGTGAGAACTTCTCAGCTTGCGCAAGCTTGGGTGTATGTCACCTGTGTGAAAACATAAAGAGGACTTCTTCTGATCAATGGTGCTGAAATCCCCCAACATGGAACTGATGGACACGTAGGAAGAAGTCTGTCTCTGCAGAGTCCCAGACACAGGGGGCCTGGCAGTCTGCACAGGAACACAGGAAGAGGCTGTGTTGGTCAGGAGATGGAAGAGGGAATGACCAGGGCCTGGCCCAGGGCCCTACCTGGGAACTTCAAGGAAAGAACGGGCAAGGTGGCAGGCACTCAGTTACTTTAGGACTGGACAGATTAAATAATTTTAGAGGGCTCTAAACTGTGGGAGGGAATGGTCCCTCCTTGTGTGGTACCTGGCCCTGGACACTTTGGGGCAGGGGAGTATTGGCTTGGTCTGTGAGAGCTTTACAAAGTAGATTTCTGGGTGTAGGCTCTGGATTGGTTGGCTTGTACAGCAAGGTGCAGCGGGAGCAAGGGGTTGTAATGGTTGTGACAACTTGAGAAGTTTAGAAGGTTAGGGAAGCACTCAGCAGGGAGCCAGAGTCCATCCTGAGCCTGTGCATGAGGGCACTGAGAGGGTGTGGTGCTAGTGGACACCCCCACCTCTTGGGGAGTTGGAGGGTAGCCTGCATACAATGAAAGGCAAGTGAAGGACTGATCAGTGGTTCCTCAGAGGAGCTCTCAGCTTGGTCAACGACTGACTCCTGGCTTCTCACGCAAACTTTCAGCTCTCCAGTGCAGTCTCTTCAGCCTTTCCTTTCAGTCTTCAGTAACAAACCCATCTTGGATTGCACCCTTCAGCCTCTAGGGTGTGGATGCCCTCTGAAAGCTACCTCATCCAACTCTGTGTAAGCCAAACTTGTTCTTCCTTTTCTATTACTGCCAGGGGTGGGGGAAATGTACTGGGAATTGAACTCAGGACCTTGTGCTTGGCAGGCAAGTACTGTGTCTCTGAGGTATATCCCCCAGCCCAAACTTGTAATTTTTTATACATTTATATATCTTATGCTGTATCTGTTTCTCTCGTGAACCCTGACTGATAGAGGAATCTTTGGATTGCTCAAGGAAAGTGTAGTCTGTCCAGAGTCAAGACCCCAAATGCCAGAGCAGCAGACACATAGATATAGGAAAATGTAGCCCTTGGAGACCATAAATCCTCTGGTAACCCTTAGCCAGTGGGGTCTAGGTGCTGTTGGAGAAATGCTACAGGCAGTTGTTCCTGGCCCTGGGGTGGGGGGCAAAGCCTTCCAGTGCTTCTCAGGGGTTCCAGAAGCACCAGGCCCCCGTGCCACAGTCAGCGCCCATAGCACCCTTGCCTGATCTTGCTCTTCTCTGTCTTTCTCTCTCAGTCCTGCTTCCTGGGAACCTTCCCCAAGTAAACCTCCTACACCCCTAGTCTTGGCCTCAGGCTGTGCTGCTGGGAATCCCAGAGAAGCTGCCAGAGCTCTGCTATGTTACAGTTTACCCTAGACTCAGGAGAGTAGCATATCAGGAAAGCCTCCTTGACAAAGGGATGTTTCCTGCCGCTGAAGGAAACTCTTCATTTATGGGGCAAAACGCCAGGGGCAGAGCCACCCAGGCAGGGGGAGGTGCCCTACAAAGGCCTCGGGGCTGTCAGGAGGAGCACTCTGCAGTCTAGAAAGACATCCAGGAGATGTCTCAGACTCCTGTTCCTGACAATTCTATACCCCTTCTGTCCCCACCAATCCTCAGACCAGCTCCCAGCCTGTCTTGCACAAGCTTTTCATCAACGGAAGTGAGAGTACATCCCAGTGTTCTCAGATTCCTGTCTCACCCCTGGGTTCTGGGGGGAACCAGCGAGTGTGTTTCCATGTAGGAGAAGAGCAGAGATGCTCAGGTGATTTTTTAAAAGAGGCAACTGCTTGGCTTTTCTGCAGAGCAATAGTAAGTGGGCAGCCAGACTAATACGGCAGCGTAAATGCTCCCGCCTGGAGCTCCTCCCTTCCAAGGTGTCCCAGCAGTTCAGCCCCTTCACAGGCTGTGGGGCTGGTTTCCCTGCTGCTCCTCAGGATGGGGGCAGCTGGGCCTGTGTGAGCTGCTTCTCACTGAGGTGGCTTCAGCTGAGTCTGGGAGTGGCCCCTCTCCTTCTCACTCTGGTTCTCCTCATGCTGGCCACCTACCGCTGCACTGAGCCCCAGGGTCCAACTCTGCAGCAGCTGACCGCAGGCTCTGGGAGAGGCAGGCAGAGAGCGGGCTGCTTGGCAGCAGCTTGCCTCGAAGACTTGGAATTTTAAATTTCAGTGGAAGGCAGGGTCTGAGAGCCACAGGCCCTGCGATTCTTGTGGTGAAAGTTAGGCAAAACTAGGCAGCAGATTAGGAAGTCCAGAGGTAAATCTGAAGCCACAGCAAGCCGTCTGCCTACAGGTAGGCGCAAGGTCTGGCAGAGCTCATCTTGGGGGCCGAAACTCCACCCTCATTCCTTCTCAAAGTGAAGCCATCTTCCTGGATCTGTGCTCTGGCCAGTGGCGATGGACAGGAGGCCAGGGTAGGCTGGCTGGGCTGTGCCCTGGCCAGTGGCGATGGACAGGAGGCCAGGGTAGGCTGGCTGGGCTGTGCCCTGGCCAGGAGTGATGGACAGGAGCAGGGTAGGCTGGCTGGGCTGTGCCCTTGCCAGGAGCGATGGACAGGAGGCCAGGGTAGGCTGGCTGGGCTGCACTGGGCAGTGGCGATGGACAGGAGGCCAAGGTAGGCTGGCTGGGCTGCACTGGCCAGAGCTCCCTGTCCCTCCCCCGCCCCTCCCTCTTCCCTTCCTTCCCCTCCTTCTGTTCAGTTCCCAAGCCAGGCCTAGGCAGTTCACAGGAGGTGAGCAACCCTCAGGCCTTTCCTCAGCTCCTTAACCCCATGCTGCTCTGTGAGGGCACTGAAAAGCCGTCAGGGCCTCTGTCCCTTGCACACGAGGCTCCACCTGTGCCCTAGCACTGTCTGAATTTTTCTTCTTGTTACCTTCTGTTTTTAAATCTCTTCTCATTTGAACATGACCGTCGAGTTGCCTCATTTTTTTTCCCCTCTAGCTGGATGACATCGGACAAGTTCTTAATCTCTCCTGCCTCAGTTACCTTTTTCATATGGGGCCCATTGCGGCCTGACATAGGGAAAACCCCTGGTCCCAGAGGCCTGCTCTGGAAGGGAGATAGGTGGTGACTCTTGTCAGGTCCTGCAGGGCTTGCGATAGGTGCAGGCTTTGGGGATCTGGGCAGCGCCGGAAAGAAGAACTTCTCACTTGCCCTCCACTGCCTAGGTTTAGGAGAGAAGCCACGCAGGCCTACGGAATTGCGCATTTGGGAACCGCTACTGGGAATAAACAAAAGAACCAGCCATCCTCGTCAGCAGGGGTGGGGTGCCCGCGGGCCCTTCACAGTCCCTATTTAAGGCACAGGAAAGGGCAGGCTATGTGCCTATGGCCCACCTTAGGTGCCAGCCCTTTTGGACGATGGGGCTGGGTCGCGGAACACAAGAAACCTCCGTTTTGCCTACACTGAGACGTGGCAGCTGCACAAGAACACTGCGGCCGCCAGGGGGCGCTGTGGTCACGCGCTCACAGTCAGCTCCCTGTGCCTCTGCGTTCAGCGCCCCTGAGAGCTGAGCCAGCGCGGCAATCGCGCGCTGGGACCCACTGGTCTTTCCGCGGCTCCCGGATCCCTCAGCCGCACCACACCCCTCCTTTGATGGGGAAACGAGCTTCTTCTCCTCCCCTTCAAGCCTGGATCCTCCTCGTTTCCATCCTGGGAGGGGTCGAAGCCGTGGCCGCCTGCCACGCACGTCAGGGTCCCGGGCATCGCCACCTGCAGCTGTGCTAGGCCACCAGTGCCATCGGCTCTGCCAGGCGGGTCCTCAGCGGCCACCCTCTGTCCTCCGGGTGGTGCGACCTTGGCCCACTGGGCTCAGCCCTACGGCGCCTGGCGGAGCTCAAGCCTCTAGACCAGTCCGACAATATATTGTCTAAACATCTGGACCACAAATGGCCCTGGGTACTGTAACCAGATCTGAAAGGAGCCCTCAGGTGTGAGTGACCGGAGCCCTGAGAAAGAGGTTGGGGGCTCAGAGGAGGTGTTATTGGTGCAAAGCCTTGGGGTCTGTGACAGGAGGCTTTGGAGTCCTTGGAGGAAACAGGGAAAACGGCCCTGAGGGACCCTGAGTCCCAGCTGTCCCAGCTCCACCTACGGGAGGCAGCCGTGAGCTACTTAGGGTGCTAGGGCTGGCAAGGAAGAGAGGGCTGGTGTCAACGGATCTGCCTGCCTCTTTGTGACCAAGTCCTGGACCAAGGGTAGAAGTAACAGGAAAGACTGCGAAGCTGGAAGGACCCTGGACTGGAGGACCATGTGTGTGTGTGTGTGTGTGTGTGTGTGTGTGTATGTGTGTGTACATGCGTGCGCGCTAACATGTTGTTGTGAAGTCCACAAAGTAATGACAATAATTGTGCTTGGAACAGAGGGCCTACACATTCATATTTTTAAAGGCAGACAGAAAAGAATGTAAAGGCTACAAATGCGTGACTCGCCCCCGCTCCTGACCTGGGCTCCCCCTGCCTCTTCCTGGAGGCAACAATTAGCAGCCACCTCCCGCCCGGCTTCGCGGGCCCTGTGCGCACGCACGTGCACGTCCATCTGTTTTCTCTTCAAAATATAGCACATTACACAGGCTGCTCTACACCTTGCTTTTGACTTAAAAATACATTTTAAAAATACATCTTAGAAACTGTTCAGTCGCTCTGTATGAGGTTGCCACATTCTTGCTGAGCAGTTAGGAGCATGTCCCTGGGCCACCGCCTGCCCCCAACGAACCAGATCCTTCGCTCGCTGGGCGGTTATCCGTGTAAACCACGTGATCACTTCGTGCTTCAGTTCCTCATTTATAAAGAATGAGGACAAAGATAGTTCTTATCTTGCGGAGTCCTTTTAAGGAGTTAAGGGCACAGTGTTCCTCGCAGGCCTGGCGTGCAGTTGAAGCTCAGTGCATGCTCGCTAGCAGGTTCATTTCTTCATTTACTTGGATTTTTAAAAGTGATTGCAAACCGGAAATGCTGTGCCCTTTGGCGAGGTTGCAGAGGAGATCCCAGGCCCTCTCACGTCGCTGTGAAGGAGGGCCTCTCTGGACCCTTAGACGAGTCAGTAAAGCAGGGATCAGGCTGGTGGCCGCTTGCAAGGCTGCTGAGGGGTAGGTGAGAGATGATCTGGAGTAGGGTCTGGCATGAGCAGTGCCAGTGGTGGTGGTGGTGACGGGAAAGTCGGTCACAAGAGTGTCAGAGTGGCCACAGTGCCTATTCTTGCCAGAGGCCTGGGCTCCACTACCCCGCTGCAGCCTTTCTTCCTACGTTATCAAGCCCAGCAGGCACGCAGCAGTGCTGGACCTATACCTGTTCTGTGCTTCACCGCGCTGTAGTGAGCACGCAATCCCTGGTCTGCAGAGGAGAAGAGCAGGCTCCGAGACGGAAAGCTACGAGGGGAAGATCACACAGCTGGTAGAAGTCTGCTGTGTGGCTCCTGTCAGAGGACTTGTACGCTTTCTGGGGCTCAGGAGGAGGCCTGTTCCTGTCCCTCCTTCCCTCTGTCCTCCGCTGCGTTATCTTTTCCTTCCTTCTTCCAGCTGTCTTTGTCTAGACTCAGGACTTGTGGCTGACGACCAGAGTGCCTTTGGAGTAGGAAGAAGAGCAGTCCCTTGCCCCACCAGGGTCTCCAGGTGTCCTGGAGCTGTAGAAGACCAGCTAGCCAACAGGGCATGTCTGTGGGCCAGCTCTGTGTGGCGGTGTGTACAACCCTGTGGATGTGTGCACTTGTGCTGCTGGGTGTGCAGAGTAGCAGGTTGTGAGGTCCCGACCTCCCTCCTGGGGGTGTGCCTATGGGCAGTAGGGGCAGCCTTCGGCACGTAGGTGTTCCTTCCACCAACCCGGAAGTGACGTTATCTCCCCTCAGCGCCTGCATCCTAGTGGGGAGGAAGAGAGCGGGTCTCCGTGTGTGGTGGGTGTCCTCCTGTCTGCGCTGTGTCCTGGCTGGATCTGAGTGGTGGGTGGGGTGTGTTAGGAAATGGCCAGTGCCATTTATGGAGTGGGATCTGGTACCTTTGGATGTGGTTTATCCCCTGAAGTTCATCCTTGGGAGCTTGGCCCATTGTGTGGCCGTGGGGGATGGCTAAGGGTTGGGTCTTGGCAGGGAGGCTCTTCTGGCTTCTGGGGAGCTGCCCTGGGAAGGGATACAGGTAGCTCTGTTGAGACCTATGAGCTCTCACAGAGCACATCTTTCTAAAGTGAGCCCAGCCCCCTCTGGCTTCCTGTTTCAAGATGTGGTGTCTTTTCCCTTACAAGCTGCCGTGCTGTGGCTACCAGGAGGTCCTCAGCTGAGCCTAGCCAGTATGATACTATGACCTTGAATCTCCAGAACTGTGGCTGAATAAATCTCTTTTTTTGGTAAAGGTGGCTTGCTTCAGGTATTTTATCATAGTGACAGAAAACAGACTAATACAGGAACACCACAGAGTTCCCCTGGAGATGTGGGGATGTGCACATGATTGGAGGACTGTGGCTACTCGGACCCATGGTCCGTGTGCAGCCACTCTACAGATGTATGCACTGCCCCGAGGTCCCCTGTGTGACAGGGAAATCCGATGCAGTCTCCTGTAGGGATCAGATACAGCAGGTGTGTCCATCATGCGTGGGCTGGTCTGGAACACACATGGAGAACAGCCTGATCTTTCTGGAAGATTCCTGAGGTGGGGAGGAGGAATGTCCCAGGGAAGTGTGTGAGTGGAGCCAGGAGCCTGCTGGCCCTTCATGAGTCTGCGCAGCTAGGCTTTCTGTTCAGCAGCCAAGGCCCACCCTCCTGCAGACTGCTTACACATCTGGATGCAGTTGTCTGCAGCTGCCTGGTGGGGTGCAGCCTGCGGTCGAGCTGGAGGCCTGGGCTGCAGGGACCTCATCCGGGGCTGCTTGCTGGACACTGATGCATCCACTCAGAGCAGGGCTGGAAAGAAAGAAAAGAGAGCAGTCACGTGGGTAGAGTGCGGGGGGCAGGGGTGGGTTGGGGGGACTGGGCCCTGACTGCCTTTCTCTGTGAGGGCCTTGGCTGGCAGACAGCTCAGAGCGTCTGGAGGGAAGCAGGCTCCACTCTAGCTGCACCTCCTCAGAATCAAGTGCACACACGCTTTTGTTTCTAACCCCAGCAGGGGAGCTCCAGGCCTCTATGAGGTCCCAAAAATACATCTCGAGCATGGCTGGTGTCTTACCCTCAGCTCTGATTGTTGTTTTGTTTTCTGTGACTTCAGAATTACTGGCCATTTGACCTTTCTTGCTCTGACCTGAAGTAGCAACTCGCTCATTAGTCCAGGGGGCCCAGGTTTGCAGGCGGCTGGCAGGGTTGGAAGTGGAGTGGTGCTTTCTGGGTGCAGAGGGAGGCAGAGTGAGGGAGTTCTGCCCCTTCCTCTTGGGCTGGAGGAAACCAGTGTCTTAATTACTGTTCTCTCATTGCTGGGATGAATACCAGACACTCAAGATGAGGGAAGGAAAGGTTTCTATAGCTCACAGTTACTTGAGGTTTTGGTCCATATTGAGCCGGCTCCAAGGCAGAGGCAACCTTTCATGGCAGCAGCTAAGAGCCAGAGCACGGGGAGGAGTAGCAGCAGCTTAAGCTGCTAACTTCTCTTCCTTGCTTACACTGAAGTACAAATCACCTGCCCTGTGGGAGGTGCAGCACCCACACCCACAATAACCAGTCACAAATTCCAGAAGCCTCTCCATGACTGCATGAGGCTTGTGTGTGTGTATGTGGGTGTGTGTGGGGGCAACTATACACAAACTGTAACAACCAGCCCGGGGAAGCATGGTGACTGACCTCAAATCGCAAAGCCCAGATCCACCCTGAAGTGCTGCATTGCACCGGGCCCAGGAAGTGAGCTGTCTCACACCCTCCTGGGGCAGCTGGGAATGTGTCTTCCCTGTGAGGAGCCACAGCAACGCAGGAGGTACCAGATACCGGCTGGGTCATAGGAGGCACCAGGGGGCTGGCAGAGGCCGGGCTGGCTTGGCGCCCTGGCGGGGTTCCCTGTCTTGCTTTCGTGTTGTGCATTGTTGGGTGTAACTGACTTGAACCCTCAGCCTCCAGTTTGGAAACAACCTTACCAGCGGCGCCAGCCATGCTTGCCTTGTGGTGAGCACTTCCGAGAAGCACCGCTCGCCCTCTGCCCCACTCGCCCTCCTACTCTCAGGCAGGTCCTATGCGTCTACACTGTGGAGAAGGTAGCAGCCTCAGCAGGTGAAAGACTTGTCCCAGGCCGGAGCCAGGACTCCTGGATGTTTCTAGCCCTCACGCCAGCTCCCTTGTCCTTTCCCTCACAAGCTTGGGGTAAGGCTCTTGGTGACCTTGGGCGGGACAAAGTGGAAATGTGTGTGTGCACCTTAGAGTGGCAGAGCCAGAAGCGACAGGGCAGAAGGCTGGCACTGAAGCCTTTCTCTGGACTCCTGCCGGCCTCCCTCCTCTGTGGCCCTGCATCTGGACCCAAGCCTCCACCCCTCCGCTCCTCAAGGCACAAGCTTCACAGGTAACCCAGTGTCTCTGGGGTGCAGAACCCTCAGCACTCAACCCAATCTGGGGGTACGCGGCCTCATGGGTTACCCTTCTCCAGGCTGCAACTCCGTGCTCCCTCCCTCAGGGTGGCCTGCACCACTGCTGCTCTGCCAAGGCAGAACCGGAATGTGCAGCTCCCACAGAGAAGGATTAACTGTGGCCTCCACCAGCTGTCCTGCGCAGGCTCTGCTCTGTGCTGACAGGAGGTAGGAGCGAGAAGCTGGGGCCAGTGCCCAGAACCTTCTGGGCACTGGGAATGTCACTCCAGGCTGGCTGTAGCTCAGACATACAGCCTGCACCAAGCTGGGGTCCCTGAGGGCAGCAGGCTCCGAGCCCTTGGCCTCCATCCTGTTCACCGTAGGCTCGTGTGTGTGTGTGTGTGTGTGTGTGTGTGTGTGTGTGTGTGCATGCATGTGTGTGCGTGCGTGATTTCTGGAACCAGGCTTCCCTGGACTAGGGCTTGGTGTGGCCCAGAGGACGGCTCTTGGCTCGCTTTGTTCCAGTTTTCGTGTCTGTGCTGCTGAGGCCAGCACAGCTTTTGACACTACTTCCTGTCTGTGACAGCTGGCACTTTTCTGTTTTATTTTACTAGGGTTTAAAATTTCCCCCTTTCCAAGGTTGGCCATTTACCTTTTAGAGATAAGATCAGGGAGATCAAGTTGGAAAGGGTTTGTGACCATAATGTGAGGGCTGCTGCTTCCCCACAGAGCCACTGTGTGGTTTTCGCTATGTGCTTTGGTTGTTGTCATCTGGGGACAGCAGCCAGTGATTTGCAGTGGTGAGACAGAGTGGGCCACAGGAGGACCTGGGCCCGGGTGGGGTCGTGGAGGGTGGCTGGAGCAGAAACCTTTTGCCCAATGAATCTGAGACCTCAGCTTCTCCCAGAGCTGCTTGATGCCCTGGGCTGGTACCCATGTTGGCTCCAGGCTCCTTGTCCTATTTCTATGGGTGACAGAGAGGTGAGTCCATCCTGCCTTGGCCTTGGAATCACAGACTGCCCTGTCCCACTGCCCAGTGGCATTTGGCATGGTCCTGGCATGGTAGGGTTGGTACAGGTTGGGCCTGTGGGGACCCCATGCACTTCTAGACCTGAAGCTTAGAATGTTCGGTCCAGCAGAAAGAGCCTGGAGCAGGAGGAAAGAAGCCCCAGGAGGGCAGGCAGTGGGTGTAGGATGCTGGAGTCTCCGGGAGGAGGATTCCACAACAAAGAATTGGTCGAGACAAGTGTAAAATGTAGTGAGGTCTTACATTTGTTAACAGTGGTTTCCATTTCAGAAACATACTCTGTGAAGCGAATTTGGGTACAGTAAAGGTGAGAAAGGAGACATACCCTGTGTACATCACTGTGGGCCACTGAAAGGGTTAGCGGTGGCCCCTAGCTTGACAGTGGCTGCTTTGCATGTCTGCCATTCTTGAGGCTGAGGCTAGATCTAGGCTGACCTATCAAAAAGCCTGCCCAAGTTCTTACAGGAGAATTGAAGACAGGGCTGTGGGGTTCTGCATGCAGAGCTGGGGGAGCTGATCTGCCCATGTGTCCTGAGGCTCTGTAGCTGGCGGATCGTCCCCCTTCCTCAGCCAGCTTGCCCAAGCCTGACCTCCTGCCTCTCCTGGATTTCAGGACTTTACCTGCTTCTCCTTCAGCAAGCTGCTGGGGCACCAGGGAACTGTTGGTACCAAAGGACACCCATGCTGGAACCTGGAGGTGCTCAGGACACGCAAGTTTGCCCTTCTAGATCCTTCCCAGCCATGAAACTAGAAGCTGCTGACACGGCCAGCACACACCAGCTTCCCTGTGCCCTGGCCCTGTGTTCTGAGTGGAGGTGCTTGCGGACAGTTCCTTCCACTCCCAGCCTGCCAGTGGCGTTCAGGCATTCACTGGGGCTCCTTCTGGCTCTCTCTCCCGTCACTGTTTAGTCTAGAAAACCCTTCCTCGGCCTTGTCACAGTCCAGTGAAGTTTATATTTGTAATCCTGGGGAAGGTTATTAGAATTCTAACAATTTAATTCCACTCTACCACCTTAAACGCACCCCATGGCAAGAATAAAGACATTAAGGCACAGCTGTGGGGGCCAAGGGTCCTAAGTCCAGTTAGAACAATGGCTAACTGGAACAAAGACCTCAGCCAAAGGCTGAACCCAGGTGATTAATTCATGAAGTGGGGGAGGGGCTGGGGAATGAGTGACTGGGAACGGGGGAGGTAGAAATGTGAATGCTGTGAGCTGGGCTAGGTAGGAGGCTCAATAGTTCTCTGCAATATGGAGAGAGAAAGAGAGAAAGGGAAGAGGGAGGGAGGGAGAGAGGGAGAAAGAGATTCAGAAAGACTATCTGCAAAACACAGTTCCAGGGAGCAGCTAATGCTTCGGAGCTGGTGCTTCACCTTTGCGGTGTGATCGTCACACTCTGGCAAGTCATAGCCTCTCTTCTTGAGGCTTAACGCCATGACGTCACTTGGCCTAGCTACACACGCTATTTGGGAGCTACAGTGGGGCATTGCTTACCTGTCACATTGCTGTAAGGACCACACACCAGCACCTCCACCTGCGTTGCTTAAGGCCAGTGGAGGGGTAAGGAAATAGCCTAGCCAGCTCTGCACACGTCTATACGTGGAAGGAGGGCCAAATGTTCTTCTTCCAAGGTGAGCCACCCAGGTGGGTCCCCACAGTGCAGGTCCTTCCTTTGCTCTCCTCTGAGGCTCACAGGGTCACAGCTCTACCCTCCTGCTGGTTCATCTGAAGCCTTCAGTAAACAATCTTACAGCAGAGCTCCAAAGAGCTGTGTCCATAGCCTGCCCTGGGCCTTCAGACTGTGACCTTTTGGGAGAAGGATCTGTGCAGATGTAACTAACTGGAATTTCGCAAGTGACATCACCCTGGCTTATTCGGGTGGGCTCTAAATCTGATGATGAGAATCCTTATAAGGCAGAGAGGAAGAGAAGACATGGGGACATGCGAGGTGGATGTGTAGCAGCAGAGACAAGAAGGGGGTAGGGCACAGCCGCAAGCCAGGGACACATGGAGCGGCCGAAGGCTGCGAGAGGTCAGGGAAGGTTCCCCTCCCAGTCTCCAAAGAGATCTCCGCTTTGCTCCCAACTTTGATTGTTAGCTTTTGGTCCTCGGTCTGTGAGATCATACGGTTTTGTGCTTTTTAAGCTTCCAAATGTGGGACAATTCATTATGGCAGCCCTAGGAAACAGATACAAAAACCTTTCCATTATGCTCTCCCCCACACACGTGCCCAGGGGCGTCGGGACTGAGGGTGATCATGACAGGCATCTCTGAGGACCCTGCAGGCCTAGAGGGTGTGCCTCGAAGCTCTCAGGGAGGCCCTGAGCCCTGGTCAGGGCGTCTGCGGTTAAAACCATGGAGGAGGGTGCCATCAGGCTGTGCGATGGAGCCCTCAGCTTACCTGATGTTACCTGCAGGTTTGGTGCAATTTGGAACATAGAATAACGTCCTGCCTGGAGCACAGGTCTCTCTGCCTGAGGGGTCAGTGATGCATAGCATGGCTGACTGGAGGAGCTAGGCGGCTGCTGGCCTCCTTTCACGGGCAAGGTGGGGCTGTATGGGGATATCTGTGTAGGTAGATGTATGTCTGTGTGAGAGAGAGGAGAGAGGAGAGAGAGGAGAGGAGAGAGGAGAGGGAAGAGAGGAGAGGAGAGGAGAGAGGGGAGGAGAGGAGAAGAGAGGAGAGGGGAGAGGGGAGAGGAAAGGAGAATGACGCAATGGGGTCAAAGGATCTCCAGGCCCATAGTTTAGCTTGCAGTCACCACATGCTCTAACTTTGTTATGCTTATGTCCAGCTCTCCCCACAGAATCTCATGCGGTTGTAAGTTGTGGGGCTTTTTTTTGTTTTTAAAAGTGGTTTGATTTAGAGTGTGTGGTGCCAGGATTAAGGCTGTGTGGTTACTGAGTCAGTTACTGATTGGTTTGGCATGATCCTGGGCAGGATTAAGGGTGCCCTACCCTGGGAGTGTGAACAACCTGCCCTAAGGAGGGGCAGCCTGCATAGCGTATAAGGGACAGGAAGAGGGCTAGCGCCATGGCTTGTTGGGTGCTGCTTGGATGCTTTTGTTCTCTTCTGCCTGTCACGGACGGTTTCTCCTCTGCAATGCCCCTCTCCCATGCCACCCTGCCTTGAAGCCAGCTTATTATGGACTGAAACTGCATAAACCATGAGCCAAGTAAACCTTTCTTCCTTTAACTTCGGGTGTTCGGTATTTGCCTTAGCAATGAGAAACGTAACTAAGACAATCTTCTTCTGCATGGGCCTCTTGGCAGCAACCTAAGAGACCTCTCTGAAGCCCTCAGGGCCTGGATGCGGATGCCAGCTCTGGCTCTACCATGGGCCCTGGGTAGATCAGCACCTCTGCCAACATCTGCTTCCTGCTCTGTTGTTGGGCCGTAAGCATCCCCACACAAGGTTGGGAGACCTAGAGGCCACATGCGAGGGTTTGTGGCCTGGGCCACTGTTCATAAATGTTATTCCAACTGTATTTCCTCCAGGACAAGCTGTTTGGTACAAGGACCTTCCTTGAGCAGCTAACATGGAAGGCTTTTTTTTTTGGCTGGCTCAGGCTCCATGTGAGGTGGAGATCGAACTGTGGTCCCCAGGGCCTGAATGACTTTGCCAAATCAGGTGCTTTAATCCACTGAACTTTCTGGCCAGCCCCCAAGCAGCTAACATCAGATGTGTGTGTGTGTGTGGGGGGCTGTCTGGGCTCAGGCAGAGCTGAGATAGTCCTTCAGGCCTCACAACTACACAGCTCCCTCTCTCCCTGGCGTTGGGGCCAAGGTAAGGATCCCAGAAACCCATGAACAGAACTCCCCGCTGGGTGACCTGAGGGACACGCTTTGAGCTTTCTGGGCTTCAGTTCCTCCCCTGCAAAGCCTCAGCCCCAGCTGCCCAGCAGAGCTATAGCAAGACATGTGTGCACATTTCTTCTGGCTGCTGTACCAAGCTGCCACCCGACCTTTGGCAGTTTAAGACAGAGTAATCTTACTACCCTACAGGCCTGGAGTTCAGAATCTGAGGCGGCCTCACCATCTGAGAATCCAGTTGGTAGATAGTGGTCATCGTGGAGCCTCTGGGAAGGTGATTGTTGGGTAGAACCTGGGCTGAAGTACACGCATAGCTTGCCATACGAACACTGGGGGAGAAGGTGTTTGTGGTATAGGTTTCTTCAGGCAACTAGTACAGCAGGGAAATAGGCAGAAGGAAAAAGGGAAAGGGGCTTTATTTTCTTGGAGGACATGGAGAGAATTTGGGGAAGATAAGGAATTCTCTGGGGTTGGACAAAGGGAGGCTGAGGCTTTTATGGCCTTTTTCCAGGGGTGGAGTTTGAAGGGAATGTTTAGATATACCTGAGGGAGCTGACTGGGGGGTCTTCCCTGAGGTGGCGGGAAGGGGGAAAGGAAATCGTGCCATGGAGCGAGTTGGAGAAGAAAGACGAAGGTTATCTTTGAGAGGAAGGGTTTTTGTTTTAAGGGCTTCAGCCACATTAGATGACCACCATGATGGTTCAACAATTTATACTAAGGCCAGGACCTATCGGGTGGCAGTTTCAGGCTGAATCATTTCCCCCAAAAGACCAGTTCAACTTCCAGCCTCTGAGATTGTAACCTTTGTATTATTGGACATATGGTCTTTGTTAATGTACTGCAAGTGGAAGATAGGCAACAGATGCCCCTGCGTCGGGTTCTTAGCCCAGATTGGCGTTGGTCTTCTGCTACAGAGCGGGTGAACCGTGTACGTGGGGCTGCTGAGCTGGCCAGACAAGCCTCTTTCCCTTGTCGATGAAAATAAAATACCTGCGTCTGTCACCTTTGGCTCATTCATCGTCAGGCATGTTACAGGCGTCCGTTCATTGGTGTGCGCACGGCTCTGTGGGGTGGTTGTTGTTAGTACCTGGTTTCACAGGTGAGGAAACTGAAGTGTTCTGACCCTGACAGTGACAGTCACCCATTCAGCTACAGAGTGGGATTTGAAACCCAAACCCAGGTCTTTCTGCAGTGGTGCCTTTCTGGAGGGTATTGTTCATTATCTCCACCCCCCACCCCCCGTTATGTCTCCACACATCTAGCAGAACGTCTCGCACGTAGCAGCCAGTTAAAACATATTGATTTTTGCATCCATTAATGATCTCTTAAGTCTGAACAAGAGAGTTCAGTTCAATCAGAACTTTTGACAAATCCCAAACCAATTTTCTCTTCCACGCTGATTTATTTATTCTGTAAACATTTGTGCAGAGTCCCTGTGTGTCTGGGACGTGCTGTAGGATTGGCTTCTTGGTTCCATCCAGAATAGAGTAATTACAGCTGCAGTTCTGCGAAGACAATGTTTTTGTTGGATGTGGAATAATAGAAGGCCCCTAAGTACCTAGTTGAGTAGTCTTGGGGGAGCCCTTGAGTCACATCTGGAATCTGGCCTCAGGCTGGGGACTACAGTTTGGTCCCTGTGCACCTGTGTGACCTTGGAGCCTCTGGTTCTGCAGAGTTTTTGGTCAACTGGGCTCTCCCAGGGGATATCTGCTCCTTCTCCTGGGTGAAGAGCTGCACCTTGCTGGCCTCTAGAACATATGCCAGCAGTCCTGAGTGATCTTAGGGTTTGGGTCTTGGAAGCCTCCCAAATGTTTTGCAGAGCTGCTCTATTTTCTTTCTACTCATGACACCATGGATGACAAATTCCAAGAGGTGCTGGTACGGCCATGACATGGGGGTCCTCAGCTATCCCAGCCTTCAGGAGCAGCTATTCCTAAGCATATCCGCTTATGACTGCAAAGCTGATGTTTCCCTGCATCTGGATGCATGCTGGTGGTACTGCGTGCGGAGAAATGGCACAAGGGCTCACTGTCTGGACAGAGACATGTGAACTCAGGAGGATATCATATCTTGGTGTGGATGCAGCCATAACAACAACAGAACAATGATTTGACAATGGTCCAGCTGCAGTATCTCTTTTCTTCCACAGTAAAATGGAAGTGGAACAATTTCTCTGAAGAGTGACTTAGCATGATGCATTGAACTTTAAACAACTTCCTACCCTTTGATCTAGCAAATGTTCCTAGAATGGAAGTTGTTAAACCCCAGATGTGAAAAGACTCCCAAATGTAAGATTATTTACCGTGGCACATAGGAACAAAACTTTGAAACAACTTTATATGTCCAACAGTTGGCAAATGGTTAAATAATTTATGTCCATCCATTCAATGGAATGGCTCATATCCATTTAAAGAGATGCTTGTGTGCATTTTTGTTGCCATGGAAACAGAGTAATCGTGGTACTGGTATTTACGATGTGCCAGGTACTGCTCTGAGACTTCCCAAGCGATGGCTGAGGTCAACCTCCCTGCAGTCTTGTGGTGCTCATGTCATATCACAGTGACATTACAGATGGGGCTGTGGCTGCCCACTAAGGTGATAAATCAGGATCTACTTGGCCTTGTCTCATCTAGGGGACTTAAACCTCAGCTGTTTCTTGACCAGTTAGCATTCTGCAGCTCAGCATGACCCAAGATGGAAAGTCAAGGACAGGAAACACATATGGCCAGCTTGACCCCAGTTTCACAGAGAAGGAACTCTATTATACATCCAAAAATAAGGTAGAAAAGACCAGTCATTCTACTCACTGCTGTCTGTAATGGCAGTATGATTAGAGACAAGGCTCTTACAGTTTTGGATTTTCTCAGTTCTTTTTAAGGACCAGTGCAGCTGCACATCAGGTTATCCTTGCTAGAAAGAGCTTGCACCCACCTGAGCATACAGGCTTGGTTATTCACTTAGCCGGTAGCTTGAGGAGGATTTCTCTGAAACTTCCTGAATCCTACTCCTCTCCCTTTAAGACTGATGCAAACCAACAGATCACCAACTGCCATGCCAGATTTCTGCAGTCATTTGCTCCTAAAGATAAAAAGATTGAGTGTAAGACCTGAGTGGAGTTTAAGAGGGTCACTGGGATGCTCATCCTCCACCTTTGCAATCCTTATCTGTGATAAATTTTTATCTTTGTTACAACAACTTGTCTTCTATTCACCAGGCCCTTTTGGAAGGGTGAGTAGATGGATTTGAGCTTGGTAACATTGCTGTATTACTTTATAGCAATAGAAGAAGGGGAAATATATAGGGAACAGGGATCTACCTGGCCGTGTCCCAAGGGGCACAACCACCTTCCTAGGGGAATGGGTTTGTTGGGGGGCATCTGGAGCATGACTTACTTTCATCCTCCCCTCCTTTCCCCTCCCATCCCTTTCCCTCCCTTCCCTTCTCTTCTCCTCTCCCCTCCTTTCTTTTCCCTTCCCCTCCCTCCCTCCTTCCCTCCTTTCCTCCCTCCCTCCTTTCTTCCCTCCTTCCCTCCCTTCCTCCCTCCCCCCTCCCTTCCCTGCCTCAGCTTCCAGCTCTGCTGTCTATTTCTTGTAGCAGAGAAGGAGTTGATACTGTGTCTATGCAATGTGAAACAAATAGACTGTGTCCTCAGGCCCTGGCTGCAGGGCAAGGGGTGCTGTGCTCAGAATCTTCTTTGGAGACTATTTCATCTCCAAAGACCAGGACATCTTAAAAATG
The DNA here is from genome assembly GCA_004027025.1 of Myocastor coypus. Taxonomy (NCBI): domain Eukaryota; kingdom Metazoa; phylum Chordata; class Mammalia; order Rodentia; family Myocastoridae; genus Myocastor; species Myocastor coypus. Next base: position 20,813 of record PVJA010036733.1, read on the forward strand.
CAATCATTGTGGGAAAGAGGCTGGAGGATTTCCTGGGGCATTGGTCTTTCCTCTTTTTTTCT
>PVJA010036734.1:0-20871 GCA_004027025.1 Myocastor coypus
CCACCACACCCGGCTAGTTTTCTTTCATATATTTTTGGTTTAAAGCTACTTTTAGCTTAGAGAATGCCAGGAAGGGACACAAGGATTGTTGGTGTCCTGGATCACAGAGCCGGGCGGGAATTGCCCTCAGCTGCTCCACCAGCATTGCGCTGAAGCCCTGGGCGGCCTTAGCAACTGAGGACTGAAGGTGGGGCACACAGAGCTCCTCTGAAGAAATGTGCAGAGCCTGCCTTGGGGCCTAATTCACAGCTGCTGTTTGTTTTCTTATTTCATCTTTGCAGTGCCACCCAGTTGTCTGGCATGGGCATGGCTCCTGAGTTCAGACTTCCCCACTTCGCTCTTACTACTCCCACCCTCCCCTGGCCTGCTAAGCAATTCCACCCAGTCAGCGGGAACCTCCCAGTCAGTCTCTGCACAGCTGACCCAACGCGCTCTGTTCCTGTTCCCTTTGTTTCTGTTCATGGTATCGCGCTTCAGCCCAGCGGCTGGGCCCCACAGCTTAGTTATTGTGTTGGGTGAGCCTGTCCCCAGTGCTCACACCACTCTACCAGCACTGGTTCTCACATCACACAGGAGATCCATTGGCTCTCATTGGCCTTCATCGTCATTGTCTCTGCCCTGGCCTTTCATCACTTCTCAAAGCCTTTACTAGCTTCCGTATACCTCTAAGGTCCAATCCTTAGCCTCGTTCCCAAAACTTCACCAACTCATGCAGCTTTCCTACCACTCCCTTGGTGCAGTACGTTCAAACTCTAGTCAAACTGTCAAAGACCCACAGTTTACCTCCCATCCCCCACCGGCTGCCTAGTTCTAGGCTTTTGTGCCTTCTCTTCCTTCCACCTAGATGGTGGGATGCCTTGGACCAACATGTCCAGCAGGATCCCTTCCCTGGTGACAGCATCCTGCAAGCAAATGTCTCCCTAACAAGTATTTTCTGTGCTTGTTAGAGCTCAAAGGAGCCAACTGACTGTTCATCTTAGTAGCAGACATTCTTAGGTCTTAAATATGAAGTTAGATAATTATGATAGTACTCCAAATTGACTTCTCCATGCTTTGTCTGAAATCCAAGCATGTAAGCTGGCTTTCAGTTATACATACATAGGTAGCATAAGGAGGTCTCTAACCATGGACACCTGACCCATGTTTGGTCCTCTGTAAATCAGGAACAGGCAGTAGCACCTGCCACACCCCAGTGAGGCAAGTACTGATTGCCCCTGACTGCCTGAGAGGAAGTTGGGAAAGAGCAGCATTAAGCCAGCCTGCCTCATGCTCCCACCCCACCTGGGAGTCCAGCTGCTCTTCAGGAATGCACCGGTACAGAAAAAAGAGGAGTAACACCCAGCTCCACTGCCGAGCAGGAAATGTGAGTCCTGACAAGCTGGCAAACCCTGCACTTTCCCCCACCTCCATGAGCTCACAGGTTCTGCCTGTGCATCTAGCGACAGTTCCATGACTGCGTGGCTTTGAAGGCCAATGCTATGCCTCACCTTTCAGACCGCTGAGGATAGAATGTTCAGTTCCCTTTCTGACAAGAAATTCCAGCCCTAAGCCTCTTGCATGGGTTTCTCCATCTTCCTGTGGGAAGCCAAGTAGCAGAGCCATTTCTTACCCTGCCCCTGAATCAGTGAATAGAATGAATTCTGCTCTGTCTTGAGAACTGAGTAGAAGGTGGCAGCAGAAATTTCGACTTTTGAGGCCTGTATCAATAAACTAAATCCATACATTTATGAGAAATAAACCTTTTTTATCATTTCTTTGTTTTCTCATAATTTTTTACTACTGTACATTGAATTCTACCCCTGCTTTTGAAGCCCTCTCTTTCCCTGCAGGCCAGCCTGTTAATTTCTTTCAAAATGTAGCCAATAATGATGGATCTGCGACAGCACATGAGTAAAATGCTTTCTATCTTGTCCTTTATTCTAGGAGGAATTGGCCCAGAAACTTAGTTTACTTCAACTCTTGGTCCAGTTCAGTTGCCACTGATTTTCCTGACTTAAACTGTGATGCAAAACAATTAAGACAGTCTGAAACCCTATGCCTCTTGCTTTTAGAATAATTAGTGTCATCGAAAGAATTTCCAGGCTCCTCCATGTGTGCCGTGTAAGGAACTAGTTTCTCTTCAATCTCATGTGTGACTGTGTTTGTCCTGGGATCAGGCTGTTTCCCAGGAACATATGTGCAGTGTCAACGAAAAGCTCTCTTCATGTTCAGTTCCCCTTCCCTGGCGCACCTGTCACATACCCACCTTCAAGGAGAAGCATGACAAATTGGGGTTTCCTAGAAGCATTCTAAGCACTGAGGAAGAGAAAGCCAAACACTACATGACTCTCTGGATAGATATTACCAGGATGCTCTTAGAGACCTCCAAAAAGTTCTTCTCATTTTGCAGCTCAAGTGGAGAATGCCCAAGCTGTCCACAAACTTCATGCTACCCTAAAAATGAAGCTGCCTCAGCTACAGAGTCATTTATAAGGGAAACACCAAAATCTCTGAACTTCCAGACAACACTGAAAGAAAAGCGACAGGCTTGGATGCTGCCCCGGATACCTTGCAGCTAAGAAAAGAAAAGCAGAACTGTTGGGGCCTTGCTTGCCTCCTGGTGGATGAGGCACAGATGTGTGATGAAGTTTCTGAAGGAGCAGTGAGCAATCAGGGACTAAGGGAAGGGGAAGAGGAAGGAACAGTTAAAGTGGGGGTGCAGGTGGGACATACATTTTGGAGTAAAAGATCATCCCTAAATCTAGTAACTTAACACACACACACACACACACACACACACACACACACATTGTGGTCTCGCAGGCTCTATGGGTCAGGAGTTCTGAATCTATGTAACCCATTGGCCCTGTATCTAGGTATCCCATGAGGATGCAGTGAGGTGTCTGCAGGAATCTCAGCTTTTGGAAGACTTGGCCGGGTTCTCAGACTCCTAGAGTTTGAGGAGCCTCAGGTTTTTTTTTTTTCTTCTTCTTGCTGTTGGCCAGTGGCCACAGTTTAGTGTCACATAAGACTCTCCAGAGGTCTCCTTGGGGGCCTTTAGGACACCATAGTTGACTTCTTTCCTAGAAAGTAATTCAAAGGCAAAGATGTGAAGAGAGTTGCAAGTGTCAAAAATTGTACACAGTTGCTCCTGCTTTCTTCTCTTCACTAGACATGAGTCATGAGTTAGGCCACACTCTCCTTAGAGCAAAGTCCCAAAGAAAGTGACCATAGCTTACACTTCTACGGAATAGCTGCAGGACTGGAAAAAGAGCAGAGGCAGGGATTTTTGTCAACTACATTACTTGGCCATAAAAACAGTTTTACATACACCCCACAGGTGGTTTCCAAGAGCTACATCAAGTAACCCACTCTTCAGACAGACTGACACTACTCAATCCCCACAGTCTGTCTAGGCATCAGAACAGCCCATACTTGCCTCGTGTCCAGGTACTCGGAGGCAGTGCAAGTGACCCTTGGTATCAGGGATGTATAGGGGCTGTAGCCAAGCTCGCTGCCCTTTGGTTACCCCACCACACTGCTCCATTGTAGGAGGAAGGCTGTGTTGAACAATTTGCATATTTCCCCATATATTAAATTAATATCTAGAAGCAAGAGGTAGCTTTGTCACTGCAAAGGTTCCCTCACTCCATCTCAGATAAAAATAAGCAAAGCTGCTTTTAGAAGCTTTGTATACTTTCTCCCCTCTGACAGTCTTCAAGTGGCAGCATATGATTTGGTCCCCAAGACATACAAAGTGTTTTAATTAAAGGTTGTCTAAAAATACAGAACGTCTCCACAACCACATCTGCCATTAACTCTTCTGGCATTCTGGTGGCATTAAGTCCCAGAAAATTCCTTGCATATTTCAAAGAACCCAAATGTGCTTTGCTGTTGCCTGTCTGCACCAACCGAGACACCAGGCCTGTCTGCAGTTAGTGACCACAGTAATTATAGGCACTGCGGGGCCCACTGCAATTTGTTCTTACAACTTGAGAAACAAGCACTGAGATTTGTGGCATTTTGTGGAATGGCTTTACTTAAACATTCTGTAAGAAGTACTGTCGTTAAGTGTCCACTGAACAGACACGAGGATAGGTTTTTCTTCCCAGCTGATTACCATAACCTAGAGCAGTTCAACTAAAATAAGCCTAGGTATCAACCACAGCTCTAGGCCCTTAACTTATGTAATGTATATTAACAAGCATTGATTTAGTTATTTTATTTTTATGTATCTGGTATAGAGCTCTGTTATGGTTTATGTCTAGGTGTCCCCCCAAAGCCTCATGCATTCATTGAGTGGGGACTTCTATAGACTGAGACTTGACTCATGAGTCACTGGGATTATGTGATTTAGTACTGGTCTAGAGTTTGAGACTTGATCCATGATCCCTAGGATTATGTGTTTTAAGTACTGCTGGGATTATGGGTGTAGCCTAAGGCAGATAGGCTGAGGGGAAGAGCCTGAATGTAATATAAAGAGAGACAGAGAGACAGACTAGAGCTGTTGCTCTGTGCTCCCTTGGCGATTCCATTGCCTCTGTCACCATTGTTGCTGTTCCACCGCCATGAACTGGATGCTCTCTGCTCTGTTCCACTCAGTCTTGGGCCAGCCAAATATGGACTGAAACCTCCACAAACTTTGAGCTAAATAAACCTTTCCTTCCTTCATTTTGAGTGTCAGGTATTTGTCCCAGTAACAAGTAAAGAGTAACTAAGACAGGCTCATTAGGCAGCTTGGACTTGTAGTGATCCTCCTATTTTCAACATCTCCAGTGCTGGGATTATAGGCTTGTGCCACCATGCCTGGTCTCAGCCAGGGGCAGGGCTGGCATGACGTGTGGCACCAGGAATTGAACCCCAGTCCCTGTGCTTGCCTAATCAGATACCTAGTCCAGGGAGCTATCTTGCTGACTCTCGTGTTAATAAGATTTTAAGGTAGATAATATTCTTACCCAGATTCTGTTGGTGGGAGAAACTGAGGCACAGAGAAGTTGATAATTAGCCCAACATCACTCAGCTGGTAAAGGACAGAAGCAGCAGTATGATTCCCTGAGACAGGGCTCTTCTTCCAAAACATCTTTAACCCAAAATTCTTCCCTGCAAAGGAGGTGCTGCCATCCACACTCCTGGGGCCACTGTTGTAGCATAGGAGCTCTAGTCTTTAACAATGAAAGGCCCTATTTCCAAGAACCTACTTGTTCTTTCTTTACCAAGGTCACTGTAGTGGTTGATACAATGTGTCAACTTGGCTGAATGACTCAGCAGCCTGGTTCCCTGTTGATCGGAGCCCCACTCTGGGGTACAATTGGTTCTTCCCTGGAGTATCACCCGGGCCTGCCTAGGACATGATTGGATTTCTCCCTAGAACAGGATCAAGGGCCCATCCTGGGGTATGATTGGTTCCACCCTAGGGTGCAATGAGTCCACGTCAGAATGACTGAGCACAAAAAGACTGTTTAAAGGGCTGAAGGAGGAGTCAACACTTCACTTCGTCGGAGAAGCTTCGGTCTTCGCATTCGGACTGGACTTCATCGTCTGGCTTGCAGCACAGACTCTTCGGCCTCCAGCTTAGACCTCTCGCCTTCCACTGCAGACTCTTCAGCCTCCAACTACAGAAACTTCAGTCCTCCATTACGGACCCGTCAGCCAACAGAGACTTACACGGAGTGCTGCAGTGAAGTCCAAGCCTCGGGATTGAATCCTTCAGTCCAGAGTGTGCAGACGCCCTGTGCGCGCTTCCTCATCTGACTCTGTGGCTATTGTAAGCCAATCTTACAATTTCTTATAGATTGTATATTTGGTGTTAATATCCATTCCTTATATTATATCTATTCTGTTCCTCTAGTAAAACCCTGACTGATACAGTCACCCAGAGATAAATGTTTCACTCATTCATCAGAACCTGGAGAGCGAACTGAGGAGCATGGATTACTGAAAGAAGAGCAGCCAAAGCAGAGGGAGACTGCCCCTCCCAGAGGACTGTGTGGGGGCCAGTGTGATGAAGAAAGGTCCGGTGTCTACAGAACACGGCCCTGAGCAGGAGAGTGGACAGGTTAATGGGAAAAGAGAGAGATGCCACAGAGAATTTGGGAGCAAATCTGTTGTGTGGTAGCAGGGGCTATCCATGCAGGATGAAAGAAAATTCTCAGGCAGTGTCATTACCTGCTGACAATGTCCTCCTCCATCCTCCAAGCCGCCCCTTGAATATTTTTCCAGAAAATAAGGAAATACTGGGAGCAGTTTTAATTATATTGTCCTACAGATTTCCAGTTCATTTCACTGATACCCTGCAAAGATAAGTCTACCCAGAGCCCCAGTTATTGTCAGACTATGCATACAGCACACCTTGGCTTCCGTAGACTCTCTGCCCTGGTATTCCACTGTTCCAGGCCATGTTATTTAAGTGGTGGTGCTTGTCCTGAGCTCTCTTCACCTCGAGAACAGACCTCACCAACCACATAAGGAACAACCCAGAAGACAGCCAGCAGGACAGATGAACAAGACCTGCTAGAATCCAGGATGCCCCTGAACTTCTAGGGCTCACCCATACTTGGATGTCTCTTAAACGTAGTGAGGGTCCTGTACAGTTGGTGGGACTCCCCTATCTCTTATGCTTTGTGAGGGGCTCCCTGCACATTGTAGGAATGCTCTACATGTGGGCGGTGTCTCTTACACTTGGAGGGGTTTCCCTACATTTGCTTGGAGTCCCCTACACTTGTAGGCCTCCTCCACATGTAGTAGGGATCTCTTATACTTGCAAGACTCCCCTATGCTTGGCAGGGGTTCCCCTTCTTTTGGGAGCTCCCTTGCACTTGATTTCATTCCCCTATTCTTCATGGGCTCATCAACACTGACTGAGATGCTGCTACATTTGGGTGGGGGCTCCTTCCATTTGGTGGGGCTTCCCTAAACTCATGGCACTTTGGCAAGCCCACATGGGCCCAGAACCGGTTAGTTCTCCACATCTCCTCTTATTATCAATCTACATCTTCCATTCCTAGGTCAAAAAAAGGGTGATTATTCATCCGAACCCTCCTGCCATAAAGCCATGTCACTTATAAGACACAAGGCACACAATTAGCTTTAAAATACCTGGGGAGAGCTGGGCAAGGGAATATGTACTCTTCTCTTGCTCAGGAAGGAGTAAAGGGGCTCTCTTCCTCCCCAAGCAAGTGTTTCTTTGCCCCTACCCCCATCTCCCTTGACTTACAAACCCCTTCAACTTGCTTCTGAGCCGGTCCCCTGGGCACACTATCATTAACACCACAAGTAAAGAGTCCTCACTTCCTGAAGTTCCTCTGCCCACTTCAGAGGCAGCCACTCCTCTCCACTGTTGGGGTGGCCCCTGCCACCTGTTCGGTTGCTGGGACCGTCAGCCTGGCTGTGCCCCTCTCACCTCCCAGGCCTCTGCAGCCCACTTCATTCTCAGGCCTCCCTGGTATTTCAGTCCCCAATGTCCCTGGTTGGTAGTTTCAATGCACATAGCTTCATCACCATCTGAAATGTCATAGCACTGCTTGGAGCTTAAACGTCCCTAATTACACACTTCAAATCTCCACTTTAATATCTTAAAGAGTATTTCGACTCCGGATGTCTAATGCTAAGCATGTGATCAGCCCTTCAAAGGTGGTTCTCTGCCAATATTCCTATCCCCACTAGCTGTGAAAAATAAGAACAATTATAGCAAACACTCACCCTGCTTACCATACCCCCAGCACTGTACTGTGTGCATTACAAGCAACTTGGATAAATCTCTTACTTTGCACAAGAACTCTAAGGATTGGTACTTTCTTGCCTCTACATCACAAAGAAATGAAGAAGGAACTGAGAAGCTAGGCTATCTCCCAGAGGCACTCTGTTTACAAATCTTCACAGCCAGCATCATTGTAAGCCTGAACCAGGGGAGACAACGTTGGCACCTCCCCTTCACACCCCACCACATTTGATGCATCACCCAGCCCTGCCTGCATTTGTTTCCAAGCAGGTGCTGATTCTCCCCCACCCTTCTATCTGAATAGCTACCTATTTCGGCTTCATTCTTTCTTGCTGGGTTACTTATGATGGCCTGTCGGTATTCTTCTGTCACCTCCTGTCCATTTCTAGCATTTTCCCTACTGCAGCCAAGTGATCCTTTTAGAATGTTAATCTGATCACATAAATTCTTATTCATTTCCATGGCCCTTAGAGCAAGGACCAAGTTCCCAATGATGGCCTCAAGGCTTCTCAGGGTGCACCTCTTTCCGCTCTGGCTCACTGTTGTGACTCACACACACTGGGTCCCTACTTGTTCCGTGGGCCCTCGCCACATGGTTCTTCTGATTACATGGATTTCCTTTCTACTGCCTTCCTCTACCAGTGCTCTTGCAGTTGCCCAGAGTGTCCCTTATTCCCTCACCCTATCTAGTGAACACTTACTTACTCATCAGGTCTTAGATCCCATTTGTTGTATCAGGGAAAACTCCAGGCTCCAGAATGATGAGCACTTTTCTTCAAAGAACCAATCATATTAAATAACTGTATAGGCATTTGTTCTCCTATTTGGTTGACACTGTTCTCTTCACTGGTGACGAGTTCCTTGAAGGCAACAGCCGCATCTGCTTTGTTCACCATTGCACCCTCTTTCAGCCAGCCACATGGCCAGGAAAATAATTAACCCCTGATCATGTCTGTTGGGTGGTTGAATGACTATATGAGTGGATGGATGGATGGATGGATGGACAGATGGGTGGATGGAGTAGACAGATGGATGGACAGATGAATGGATGGATGGATAGATGAATTGATAGAAGGATACAGAATGAAGCACCTATCTTTATTTGTTTTCCACACTCACTTAGAAGATGACCCCTTCACCCTGTGCACTCTGAGCCAAGCCTTAAGTATGTTGTAGAGCTGTTAAGCACCAAAGGTCAAGTGAGTCTAAGCCCATAAAGAGACCAGATGCCAGACTCCTGATAACAATGAATAAGACTACAGCAGAAAATAGGGTTATGATCACTGCAGGAGACAGTGCACAGCACTAGCTTGATGCCTGCCACGTTGCTTCCATCAAAGTCCTGTCACACCTTAGCCACGTGACCTGAGAGAAATCTCTGATTTCTTTTGCCTCCTAATGTTACTTTTTAAAAAAAAGAAGAAATTGGAGACGCAATGCTCTCCTTAACTCTCAAAATTTCTGCCTCATTAGTATTTCAGTGTATTTCACTTTGAGTTGTTCTCATAGAGGATTTCATATTAAATTTAAAAAGCATTTCAAAATTAGAAAATTCACATAAGAAGCAAGTATGGCTTTTATAGTTTATTTGGCCTTGTCGTGAAACTAGATCCAATATTTTGCTGCATCTTAATACAGCAATTTAAATGTCTCATGCCTTTTACCATTTTTGGTGATTTATTTGTTCCACTATGAAGTTTAACATGGATGTTATGTTCATATCTAGATGTCCTCCAAAGTTTCAAGTGCTCACAGGGAAGAGGCAATCAGATCAGGGACTTGTGTGAGTCCTCAGTGGATTAGTCTACTGGTCAATTTATAGCTGACAGTGATGCCCAGAGGTAAAGCCTCATTGGAGGAGGTGGTCGCTGTGGGTGGGGCCTGGAAACATCATTTCCCTCCTTCCTTGATCTTTCTCTGCTTCCTGCCTGCCACGCTCCGAGCTCTTTGCCCTGTGCCAGACCCTCTCCCATGCGGCCCTGTTGTGTAGTCAGCCAACCATGGACTGAAACCCTTACAAACTGTGTCCCAAACTTCTCTCTCCTTAAATACATCAGGTATTGTGTACAAGAAACTAAGAAAGTAGAAAAGTGTATTATTCCATTGCTGAATTATTAACTTCTCTTTATCATTAAATGCTGCTGAGTAAAGTTATTTTAGGCACTGCCTTTTATAGCTGTAGCATACTACGTGTCAGTCATCAATGTGCTTTCTAAAAAAATTAATAAGCCAAGCACCACAAATTAAACTTTATCTTATTTTCATAATCATTGACTTTTGTTTGTTCACTTTCCAAAGATTACCTCTGAAAGAGAAACAAAGCAAACTTTAGACCTGTGTGGAGTCTAATTATGGTAAATAGAGGGGATAAGTTGGAGAGAGACCTGAACCACCACCAGGGGACTTCAGTTCACTTCCTGCTGAAGTGTAAATAAGCACATCCACTTTGCTGTTAATAAAAACAGTGGCAGGGCAATAAAAAGCTTGGCTGACATGCATATGAAGTTATGAATATTCAACCGCAAAATGCCCCAGTGAAGAAAGGTAGAGCAGGAATATATCATGGTAGCCTGAGTGCATGTGAATTTCCACGGGGCAGAAGGGCAGGACCTAAACTCCATCCTAGCCCAAACTTGCAAGTATAATTTTGATATGGCATTAAGTACCAGGGGGGAAGAATGCTCATGAATAGGACATTCGATGTTTGCCAAGGTTTGAGGCCATGCATTGAGAAGATCAGAGAGTTTAAAGAAATGCAGCTCCCTTCTCTAAAAGGGTTAACTTCAAAGGCATTTATTTTCAAAACCTGTTTAAAAGTGTTTATAGCCAGGAAGCAAACAGAGGATTTTATCCAAGAAGGAAGAGATAGATACAGGTGGAAACCATATTTTGTTTAGGGCTCAGACAAACTTGCAGATTAGGAACAGGTTTATTTGCATCAGCTGAAAGATGGTGGGTAACCTCCTTCCCCACTTTGGAACCCTATTTTCCAAGCTATAAGCTTTATTTTAAAATGGAGGCCTGGGGGGATAGCTCAGTGACATAGCGCCTGCCTCAAAAGTGCAAGGTCCTGAGTTCAACCCCTGGCACTGCAAATAAATAAATAAATAAATAAATAAATAAATAGACGATCGCTGGAGTCCCTTTAGCTGTACTACTCTAGCATGCTGTGAGGTGGTCTTTGTGTTTTCATGAAAGCTGAGTTGAAGCTTTTCTGCCTCTACATGCTCATGAAGGGGCTGTGGAGATAGTTCAGCAGTTTAAGCACCTGCTTAGAAAGTGCAAGGACTCAGGTTTGATCCCCCATATGGCACGCTGTGCATTTGTCAGCCATCAAAACTGGACATGGAGGTGCACATCTCAATGCTTGGGAGGCTGAGATAGGAGGATCACTGAGTTCGAGCTGTGTAGTGAGATCCTGTGCAAATTTAATTAATTAAAATTTTAAAGTATTAATGTGCAGAAACAACCCCCCCTCCCACTACCACCAATATACTTCAGTTTCTTAGTTGCCCAGGAACAGTTCCTATTCCAGTTCCAGTTGTTTCTGGTCTCTTAGCAACAGCTGGCCACTGTGATGCATCACTGATGACTATAACGCACAGTGTACAAGTGGATCCCCAGCTGACAAGCCATTCTGCTTCTGGGCCTCCTGCTTGCTTACCTCATAGAAGCCCTAAACCACCAGACATCAGGGCCTGATATTCTGGGAATGATTCCAGTCAGTGGCCATCACCATAAATAAACCTGTCTCCAAATCCTGGGTGTCATTTCAGTGTTTCTGATCACTGCTGCGTCATCTCCAAATCCCAGAAATGGATTTGCAGCACCAGGCACGGTAGCGCACACCTGTAAACCCAGCACGCAGAAGACTGAGACAGAAGGATCACTGTGAGTTCAAGGTCAGCCTGGAGACTAGAAAAGTGAGCACAAGGCTGTCTCAAGTGAGCAAGTAAGCAAAACCTGTCTCAAAAAAAAGACAAATGGATTTTCAAGAGAGCTGTGTCTGGGTGACTACTTCTAGGTACCATGACATGAGTAACCAATAGGAAGGATTTCCATATTTAAAGATAATTTACAATTCCCCAAAGTAACCCTGAGGTGGTTAGCTAATACAAAAGGTTAAATAGCTCCACATACACTCTGCATTTATACAATCATAAAACAAATACTTGCTAGCATAGGTATTACATGCAAAGCATAACCTTGCAGCAGCAGTGCCCTAAACATGACCCCTGCCCTTCAGCTCATAAAAAAGATATTCACATAATAAAGCATATCTAGACATCTGTTCTTTAGGTAGCAGAGTAATAATCTTGTGCCTTTTATCTCTTTAAATCACCCCCTAAAAGACTGAAGATAGTTTAACATAACTAGAAAGTCCAGAGTTTGTGCGTACACGCACACACACGCACACACACACGCACACACACATACACGTACATGCACACACATGCAAGAAAGCACGCACACACCATATTTGCAGGAAATAATTTATTGCTGAAGAATAACAATCTGCAATATAAGCAGCCCTATGCCTGCCAAGTTCTGTTGACAAAATAGAAATCTGAATCCTAAAAGAATTCATCCACATGAAAAAAGAATGCTGGGTAATTCACAACAAGGGAGAAATCTCTTACTAGCTTGAAATACAGATCTGATCCTCCTGCACCAAAATTTCCTAAAAATAATCGTTCCAGGAAACAATCGTCATGTTCATAACTGAGCAGGATTTTTTAAGAAAAGATTTATACAAAAGTTCCCCAATGGTGGAACTGTAAACAAGCACAATCACTATGGAAATCAGTACGGGGCTTTCACAATCAACTGAAATTAGAAATTCCTCTCCGCCCAACTACTCCATTGCTAGGTATCTTTCCAAGAGAGTTGAAGCTATCATATGGCAATACGTGCGTACCCATGTTTAGAACAGCACACGATAATAGTGAAACTCTTAAGTGGTCTCTATGTTCATCAACAAATGAATGGATGAAAGAAATGTGGTGTTTCTACACAAAGAAGTATTACTTTGCCATAAAGACGGGTCAACTTGAGCCATTTGTGGAGAAATGGATGCAGTTCGAGGCAATGTTGTTAAGTGAGATCAATCAGACACAGAAGCCTAACTATTGGTTAGTTTCCTCCATGAGAAACTCACAGTTTAAGAGCTATGGCTTGCATGTAGATGTCCCCGCAAGCTCATGGGATCACAGATGAGTTTTTGTCAGAGGTGACTACATCTAGACTGTGTAACACTGGGGCGAAGGATGTGTGATTACTAAATTAGTCCACTGATTAGTGTGGCACTACCTAAGATGGGTGGCCTGGGGCGACTATGAAAGGGACAGAGGGAAGCTGTTATCCCTGCTTGTGGTGGGACCTTCTTACCTGCTTGCTCTTGCTGTGTGTGCATGCCCTAAGCTGCTTCTCCTCTGCAGTTCATTCCTGCCACCCACCCTGCCGGGGAGCCAGCTGACCATGAACTGAAACCTTTACAAAGCAGGAGCCAACTAAACCTCTCCCCCTGTAACTTTGAGTGTCAGGTATTTTGTCTTAGCAACAAGAAAAGCAACTAAGACAATAAGCAAAAGAATAAAAAACAGGAAAATAAATCCTTTCCAAATAAGAAGAGGATCGAGACCTGTAGGGAAGAGGACAGAGGGATGAAAGGGGACATGAGAAGAATGAGATAACTCAGCAGACTAAGCGCCTGCTTTTGCAAGAACAGGGACTAGGGTTCAGTCCCCAGTCCCTGTCTGTAATCCCAGCACTGGGGAGGCTGAAGACAGGAGGATCACTACAAGTCTGAGCTGCTTAATGAGACCCTGTACAAAATACATGGAATGTATAGACCCTGTACCAAATATATGAAATGAAAAGAAAAAAGTCAATAAAAAACTGAAAAGACAAGTGACAAAGCTTAATAGGAAAAATTTCATGAATAGATGAAAATTCCTATCAAACATATTACCATGAATTGTTAAGACTTAAAATAATAACTATAAAACAAGAACATTAATCATAAACAAAAGGCTAGAAAAGCTATGAGAAAATTGCCTAAAGAAATGATACATGAATTCTGCTAGAATTCAAGAAAGAAGTAAAACATAAATCACTGCCACAAAGTTTACATGTGAATTTTGAAGGGAAAAAATTCAGATTATTGCCATGTATAAGAATAATAAAAATATATCTCCCAGAAAAATGTACATAAATTTTACAGCAGCATTATTTCTGAAAGCCAAAAAATGTAAATAATCTAATCTTGATCATCTGATGGATTGAAAATAAGCAAAATGTGAGATATATATATATATATATATATATATATATATATATAGAGAGAGAGAGAGAGAGAGAGAGAGAGAGATTTATATAGATATTTAGACATTTAGAATATTATTCAGTCATGAAAAGAAAAAAATTGCTGGTGCACATACAAAAGAGATGAATCGTGAAAAATTTCCTAATGTTTTAAAGAAGTCAACACTAAAAGCAAAATGTTTTATTATTTTAATTATAGGAAATATCCAGAAAAAGTAAATTCATCAAGACAGAAAGCAATTGAAAATGTCTAAGACTAGGGATTATGAGGGAAATGGAGATGGTTAGCAGTGGGTATGGGACTTCCTTTGGAGGTGACAGAAATGTCCTAAATTGATTGTGGTGATGACTGCACAACTCAGTGACAGTATTAAAGCTCTCAAATCATATAGTACAGTATGTGAGGTGTATCTTGGTAAAGCTGCTTAATGATTTACTATTTTCTATTACGTAAGTTATACATTGGATCTTTTTAGTTGTAAAGAAGTGCAAGCAATATAAAAGAAATCAACCGCTGTACCTTCAACCCTCTTGGTCCCTCTTGCCTCATGACAACCATCCTGAAAATGTAAAGTCCCCAGAGATCACAGAGGAACAGCGCTGGGGAGGGCTGTGCTGCTTAAGGCCCTCTCCTTCATAATGTCAGTTCAGCGCTGTATGTGCAGAATAATTACACTTAAGTTTTGCAAACTGACCCTGAAGAAGAAAGGAAAAATGAAATCTTTGAAGAACTAAGGCGGATCATGCTATGAGCTCATTGTTTGTGCAGCCAGTTAGACCTCACTTATTTTTAAGTATTCATAATTCCAAAAGCAAAGACAGCACAAGTGTTTAAGAAGATGGCAGCGCTAATTATCAGATTTGAGCCAGCTGATTAGGGATGGAAACCTTTATAAACTGGGAGCCAACTAAACCTTTCCCCCTTTAACTGAGTGTCAGGTATTTTGTCATAGAAACAAGAAAAGTAAGACTATAAATAAAAGAATAGAAAACAGGGAATAAATCCTTTCCAAAAGAAAAGGGGCTCAAGACTTGTAGGGAACAGGAGGAGAAAAGAACAAAAGGGGCCATGAAAATGAGGTTGGGAATGTGAAATCAATCAGACACACAAGCCTCAATATTGTAACCAGCTGCCAAAGTATCATGCCGTAAACCTGAACAATTTCAAATGATAATAAAGAATTTCATATTACAAAAAATGCTACATGAATGTTGCTTTTATCATCCAAATCACCCCTACTAATCAATAAAATGTTCTTGCAGAGAGGTTTAGTACTGTATAGTTTCATTCCTACTATAGTCTTTATAAAGGAATATAAAACTCCAGAACATTAAAAGCCAAGTCCTAACAGTCATGCCAGCATCAGAATCTCACAGGGACCCCTAACTGCACAGCAGAGGGAAGAGACCTGCAGAAAGCCTCGCCACGTTTACTTCAGAGGAGGCTGGACTTTCACTCACGAGTTGGCCAAACCACCTACGGTTATAAGGTAGATATGTAGACATGACAGGGTTTTCCGCCCAGTATCTGATTCAGACAGACAGAGCCTGTACCTAGCTAAGATTGGACAGCAGGAAAGTGACATTTTCAAGGAGGAGACTAGAAGGTTGACCATGAGCACAGCATCAAAGAGGAGCCCTGAAAAGAGAGGAAGGAGCCAAGAAGCCCATGTTGGAGGTGGATTTCGTGCAAGCTGCCTCCACTCAGCAATCAGAGAATGGAGAGAACTGTGTTTCAACAAAGTAGAGTAGAAGCAGGTAAAACATGGGAAGAGGGATTGGACAGGCACAGGCTGAGTGAAAAGATACATAAATAGCGCAAAAATCCTTACTGAACATAGGAAATGTCAAGCTGATGATTCCAAATATCAAATTTGGAATGTAGACAATAACTATAAAATCATTTTCAAACTTAATAGAAAGTAGTAGATTAAAATGATAAATGTAAAACTAAACAATGTCATTACAAGTTACACTGTGATTCCTAAATATACTTTGAGACCCTTAAGCAATACACTGTAATAAACATGAAAATAGTAATTTAGAATATAATAACAGCAGATTCTCCTTGGATCCATAATTCTCAAAAAAATGTTCTATTCATCTTCAGGAATTGCATGACACCTTCAGAATCACCTCAAAGTTAAAACTATTTTCATAATAACATCGTGACATTGTCTTCTTCCACTGTGCAGTTCTTGCAGTGGGAGCACAAAAGCAAGAGGGGACAGGACTCTAGTACCTGAGCTCAGACAAATACCCGCACCAAACTGAGTTGATACCTTTATATGCTTGCGTTTTTTATAAATGGTCTACTTTCACTTAACGCCTTGATTAAACAGTGAAAGTATGAATTGTATGGCATCTTGGCCTTTGCAAGCTTGGCCTTTTATTTTGAGTGATAAAAACACTGTGGTGTCCAGCCTCCAAGAACTCCCCAGCATTCTCTCCTCTTAGTCTGCACGCTCTCTAGTAGTCTTCCCATACTGATGAGAAACAACTTGTGTAACTGCCTTAGTTGTTTCTCATGGCTGAGATATAATACCCAACATCCACAACTAAAGCGGAAGTTAATTTTGGCTCATAGTTTGTAGAGCTTTCAGTCCATGGCTGGCTGAATCAGAGGGCCTGGCAGAGAGCAAGAGATTTGCCCGCCTGCTGGTGGCACAGAGCAGGGAGAAGCAGGGGTGGGGGCACCCTTTCAGGTCGCAGCCCACTGATTTTCCTCTTCTAATCCGACCTCACCTCTTCACAGCACATTTAGTGGTAAACTCATCAGTGGATTAATCAACCTATGAACGCAGTACCTCCACGATCCAATCACCTCCAAAAAGCCTAGCCTGTGAGCACATAAGGCTCTGGTGGGAGGACATCTAGGAGGAATAAATCATAATGGTAACCAGGAGGATACTGCAGGAGGAAAGGTGTATAAAAGACACTGTGCCTTTTACCCTGGTCCTTTGGATCACTTACCCTGAGTAGTAAGTGTCAAAGCCCCTGGAGAGTCCCCGAGGGAGGAACTGAGGTCTGCTGCCAACAACCTGGGCTCATTTGACAAGCATGTGATAAGCCTGGATTTTCTGTAGTATTTAAACACAACGTCCTTCTATCCAGCCATGAAGAAGGATAAACTTGAGTCACTTGTAGGAAAAGAGATGCACCTTGAGACCAGAAATGAGATGCTGAAACGTAAATTTTGCCCGGTTTCTCTCCTGTGAGAAACCCAAAGTCTAAATAGAGCATAGATCATAGAAAATGGAGAGAGAGATCTTTTTCAAGTGGGAAGAGGACCAAGAGATGGAGGGGTGACGGAAGGGGATGAAGGCAGAACTGTGTGTTATCCACATGCGACAGCATCCCCATGAGGAGTGAAATAATCGTGCACAGCAAGTAGGCATTCATTTTTTAAAATAAGGAAAAATAAGGACTCTATAAACTAAGTGAATCTTCCCAGCCCAGTCAAAACTCAGGGTAGCTACAGCTCCAGCCAACGCCTTGGCTACCGCTGCATGACACACACGCGAACTGGGAGCGCCCAGCTAAGCCAACCTCTGAGGCCGCCTGGTCTACAGAAACAACATGACATAGGGATTTTTTAGTTGCAGATAAAGCTGATAAATTGCAGGTGGAGGAATAGCGTGTTCCCACTCCAGTAAATAGCCACAAGATCCTGTGACACCTCACCAGGAACAAAGGTTCTACTAAAGAGTAGCCAGTGGGACCAGCCACTCTTGCATGGAACAGCCTTTCTGTTGCAGAAGGAGCCAACAGTGCTCTAGTGAGCCAGATGTGGATGCCCAGCAGACAGTCTTCTCAAAAATGAACAAAGTACACTTCAGGGGCACATTTTTCTTTGTCAGTCATAGAAGTTAAGCTTCAAGTGGAAAACTGAAATTTTGGTAAATACCTATCTACCACATGAACTATAGTTTCCTAATGCATAAAGGCCTTTCTGGTGAGAACAGTGACAACATTGCCAAACATGATTTTTAAGATACTATATAAGGAAGTGTGCCAATGCTTGGGTCATCTTCCGGATGGACGTGACTCACGGCTTTACAGAGGGTGCACTTGAAATGCAAGGAAGGCTAATGGATTCCAGGGCAGCACAAGCTGGACCAGACATGGGTCTCTGGATCCATAGATCATTGCTGTTGCTTCACAGGCCACACTGAAACTCACCTTAAAAGGACTATTGCTTGCCAACTTTTAATGCAATATCAAAGAAAAATACACAAGAACATCCAAAAAGGCTTTAAAATGCCTCTCTCTGCTAATTACATAGTTGTATGGCGTTCCTGGCTCTTCTGATATTTCACTCAAAACGGCACAATAGCAAAATGGCAGAGAAGCCAGCCATAAGAAATTGGCTGCTTTTATTTGGTCCCCTATAAATTTCCAAACATGCAGAACAGCATCATGTTTTTTGTTGGATTTCTTCTTTTTTTTTTTTTTTTTAATACTATGGCCAGCTCAGCCTGCCATGGGGGTGGGGCTGACACAGCATGTGGTGCCAGGGATCAAACCATGGTCCCTAGCGTTGCCTAAGCTTTCCCAAGCAGGCACTTTAGACCACTGATCCATCTCACTGGACTTTATTTTGCTTTGGAATATGTAGCTGGTTTGCATAAAAATGTGTTTATTTGCATTAAGATGTAATTATTTGACCGGATTTTAACAGAATGAATACATAAATTGAGATAAAAACAAATGTTTGGCAGAGAGATCTTTGACAACCTTTAAGCCTGAAGCTGTAACTTGGGAGGCTGACTGAGGCAGGAGGATTCTTGTGAGTTTGAGACCAGTCTGGACTGCCAAGCGAGCTCAAAGACAGCTTGAACTGCATAGTAAGACCTGATCTCAAAAAGATAAAAAACAAAAACCTAAAGCTGTACAGTGTTTGCCTTAAGAACAAGAGCTTTAGCACAAAACAGGCATGTGGTTGCCTATTAAAAGGTTCTTCTCATTCCTTACTCAGAATCAGTGATTATGTGCCCTGTGGTAACAACCACCTCTGAAACCAAAATGACTTCAGTGAAAAAGGTACACATCCTGCTTCCATGGGAGACACATCCAGAAATAACACCTTCCTGGGGGATGGACAGTTGTCACAGCAGAATGAAACACAGGTGTGGCAAAGCAGGAGTTGGTTTCTGCCCTTCTACTTGGAAGTCACAGGTGTCTCTTCTGGTCACATGCCATTGGATAGGGAAAGTCACAAGGACGAACTTGACTTTGCTTGATAAAGAACCAAATACAGGTACGTTGGAACAGGATCTATCTCAACATATATGTTTCACCCCAAAACCAGTTTAAGGAACACTCACCACAAAAAGTCTCAAAAAAAATTAATGCCAGAAATAAAGAAAATGACCCAAGTCTACATACCATGGGAGAAAATAGAGAGAGGAGGAGTGAGAGAGGGATAAGGGTGGGAGGGAGGGAGAGGAAGGCAGGGAGGAAAGGGGCTCAGTCCTTTCAGCATCTTTAAAGATAAAAAGATGAGATTAATAGCTACAGATTTTAAAGAGTAAAATAATGTGATGCATGAATTGTATTGGCCACGTTTCAAGGAAAAAGAAAACTATCTGAGATAGTTAAGGCCTCAGAAATATTCCATTCCTGAATGTAACCTCAAGGTATTTTCTAACTGACCAAGAAACCGTGCTATAAATGAAATGGCAAAGAATCTTGAAACTAGATGATGAAAGTAAGACTTCTCGTATGTGAGATGCTTCTCATATACCTCACCATAAAATGGAAGACAAATGATAGAAAGTATTCTTCCAGAGGAAATGACACATAGAAACTAACAGTTTAATAGCGATGGGCACAACGAAGGTATCTCTCAGACAAAAATTAACATGTGGGAAGAGAATGAAGTAAAGTTATAATTATTAAATTTTAATTTCTAGAATCAAATGATATTACTTCCCTTTTGAGTCTGATAGCTGGTGAAATGTATGTTTTAAATATAATCAATCTTAGGCCAGCCAGAGTGACTTCCTGCTCCACACAGCCCAACAGACTGACCTCCTCATCTTCTGACCCCATCCATGCCCAGTATATCAAAGGGAGGTAATCAGAAAAAACATAAGTGAACTAAATTAAATACAAACTCTCAATTTAATATCTGCTTAGCTACAGAGACATAAGGATTGCTCTTATTGTGTGAAATATAAACTTGTTAGTTACACAAGCTTGCCAACTGCTAAATATCACTATACACTATTAGCGTTCCTAACTGTAGGTCTATAAATACAAAGCTATAACTGCCTTAACCATATGATCTTTTTGGGTAAGAGTTACACTAAAGGTGTAATTATACCAAGCCCTACCCCAATGGGCAGAGAACAGTGCTATAAACAATGACAAAGAGAAAAAGCAAAATTCAATCTCAGGCCCCAATCCCACCCAGAACAAATACAGGAGACACTAACATAGAAAAAAAAATGGGAATCACACAGGTGAAATATTTAAATTAATAGCATCTGAAGTGAAGAAACAGCTACAGAAAGACATAGAGGAAACCAAATCACAAATAATCTCTGAAGCAAAAAAAGAAAACTCTGAATTAATAGTATCTGAGGGAAAGAAGCAACTGCAGAATGGTAGAAAGGAAATGAAATCAGAAATAACCTCTGAAAGCCGGGCATGGTGGTACACACCTGTAATCCCAGCACTCGGGAGGCTGAGATGGGAGGATCAGTGAGAGTTCGAGACCAGCCTGGGCTACAAAACTGAGTTCAAGGCCAGCTTGAACTGTACAGCGAGACCTGTCTCAAAAAGACAAAAAAAAAAAAAAAAAAAAAAAAAAAAAAAAAAAAAAAAAAAAAAAAAAAAAAAAAAAA
>PVJA010036735.1:0-10917 GCA_004027025.1 Myocastor coypus
TTTTTTTTTTTTTTTTTTTTTATGGCTGGCTCAGCCTGCCCTAAGAGCTGGGCTGGCGCAGCATGTGGTTCTATTTAGTATTTAAGTCCTTGATCTATTTTTACTATTTTTGTACATGATCGAGCGATAAGTCTGGACTCCATCTTCTTAGGTATATAACCAATTTTCCCAGCATCACTTGTTAAAGCGGCTATCTTCTTTCAATTAATATTTCTGGCCCCTTTGTCAAAAATCAGGTAGTTGAAGGTAGCTAGGGTTGATTCTGCTCCTCTATTTTGTTCCACTCACCCACATATTTCTTTTTGTGCAAGTGCTATGCTGGTTTTTGTTTTTTGTTTTCATTTTTGTTTGACATCAGGAACCAAATTCATGACACTGTGCTTGCTAAGCAAGCACTTATGCTGCTGAACTACATCCTCAACCCTGCTATGCTATTTTTTTTTTTTTTGCTATGCTATTTTTAATCACTGTATCTTTATATTATTACTTGAAATCTATGATTGTGGCCCTTCCTACTTTGTTCTCATTGTTCAGCATTGTTTTGGCTACTCTGGGTCTGTTCTGTTTCCACATGAATTTTATGGAAATTCTCCAGTTTTGTGAGGAATGCTGCTAGTATTTTGACTAAGATTGCATTAAATTTATGTTAACAATTTTCAAAGTAGGTATGGCCATTCTGCAATATTGGATCCACCTATTCAGGAACAGGGGATATATCCTTCCATTTTCTGATATCTTCTTTTACATTCTCATTCAGAGTACTATGGTTTTCTTTATAGCTTTTCACTTGTAGGAGACTAGACAATGAGGACTAAGGCCTAATTGACCTTCATTGTGAGTACAAAGGAGAAAGGGTTCCAGAAAGCTGTGCTCCTCTGGCAGTACACAGGCATGCTGCCACACTGCAAATTCCAGGAAAAGTCTGAGATGTGGTTGTTTGCCCAGTCATATTCTATAGATAATAGGAAGCAAAGAAATCTTATATTATTCTAATTGCTTGGTCACATGTCTAAGCAAATAAAAGTCAAATGAGCCAAATGCTCAGGGCTCTTTGTCAGAGAGAAGCAGGAATTTGTGGCCCAGCTTTCTAAATTAACTCTGTATGTATGTTTTTAATCCTTGTTTGCCCTGGATCAGGAATAAATTCATAGGCTGATTCCTACATTCACTTTCTTTTTTGATTAATTGCTAGATAAGTGGCATTGTTTTCCTAATTTTTTGAAGTTTTATTATTATTATTATTATTATTATTATTATTTATTTATTTATTTATTTTGAGACAGGGTCTCTCTATGCAGTTCAGGCTGGCTTTGAGCCCACTTTTGTAGCCCAGGCTGGTCTCGAACTCACATCGATGCTCCTGCTTCAGCCTCCCAATGCAGTTTATTATTGATGAACAGGAATACTATTGATTTTTGTATATTGATTCTCTGTCCTGCCACTTTGCTGAATTTGTTTTATCAGTTCTAGGAGTCTTTTCATAGACTTTTTGGGGACTTCTATGTAAAGGGCAATGTAGTTTGACTTCTTCATTTTTATACAAATGCTCTGGCTAGGGGCCTGGCGGAATGGCTCAGTGGTCTAAAGCGCCTGCTTGGGAAAGCTTGGGCGGCTTCAGGGACCACGGTTCGATCCCCGGCACCACATGCTGCGCCAGCCCTGCCTTCAGGGCGCGGGCTGAGCCGGCCATAAAAATAAGTGAATAAACAAGTAAAGGTTCTGAAACAAGAAAAAAAATAAAATAAAAAAAAAATAAAAATAAAAAATAAAATTCTTTAAAAAAAAACAAATGCTCTGGCTAGTCTTTTTTTTTTTTTCTGGACCAGGGTTCAAACTCACAACCTTGCACTTGCCAGGCAGGCACTTGTGCCACAGAGCTATCTCCCTAGCCCCACTCTGGCTAGTCTTGAGTACTAAAGAGAACAGGACTGGCGAGATGGACATCCTTCAATTGTTCCTGATTTTAGAGGAAAGGTTTTCAGTTTATCCCTATGTAGTGTGATGTTGGCAGTAGGTTGGTCACAAATGGCTTTTATCAGATTGAGATAAGGTCCTTCTATACCTATTTTCTTCAGGGTTTTTATTATAAATGGATGTTGGATTTTGTCAGAGGCTTTCTCTGCATCAATTGAGATGATAATGTGATTTTTGTCTTTGCTTCTATTTAGGAGATACAGTATATTAATTGATTTCCACATGTTGAAACACCTTTGTATTCCTGGAATGAAATCTACCTCACCATGGTGTATGATCTTTTTTTTTTTAAGAGAAAAAAAGGAAAAGCAACAATAAAACAGAGTTTGAGAACACACTTGTAGAACAGTAACAATACATTCTTCACATAGTAGTTATTCAAAGTACAAGATATATTGGGCCTGGCGGGATGGCTCAGTGGTCCAAAGCACCTGCTTGGGGAAGCTTGGGCAGCTTCAGGGACCGCGGTTCGATCCCTGGCACCACATGCTGCGCCAGCCCTGCCCTCAAGGCGGGCTGAGCCGGCCATAAAAATTAATGAATAAACAAACAAAGGTTCTAAAACAAGATTAAAAAAATAATAATAAATAAATAATTCTTTAAAAAAAATACAAGATATAGGCATGAAATACTGTCCAAACATTTTTTTTTTAAGAAGAAAAATAGAAATATAATAAAGCAGAGCTTCAAATCAGGCTAACAGGAGAGTAATGAAATTAATACATTGTACATTGTTATCTTCATAGTAGTTACTTGGAGTATAAGACAATAGGCATAAAATGATGTCAAGATACTATTATAATATTAGCATAAATCTTTCTTTTCAATTAACTAAGGGAAACTAGCTGGATAACTATTATATTGCTTTTCCTTTCCCTTTTCTCTATTAGTTTCTCTTTTCTTTTAAACAATATCTATTATACATTTTATATCTTATTCACTTATTCAGCTTTTCTAACTAGTGAGACAATGTGATATTACACATACGGATCTAATGTATTTCTCTAAAGACTATGGTCTCAAGTTGCATCCATCTACCTATCAAAAATTCTAATTTGTTCTTCTTTATGGCTGAGTAGTACTCCACTACATTAAAAAGAATCTTTTGTATCTATTCCTCAGTTGATGGACATTTGAGTTGATTCCAAGACTTAGCTATGACAAATCTGTTATAAACATGGGTGCACACACATTGCTGTGCTTTGATGTTATTAATTATTCTGAGAAGACACCAAGAAAGAGAATAGTTGGCTTGAATGGGACCTCTAATTTTAGTTTTTTGAGGGATCTCCATACTGATTTCCATAGTGGTTGCACCAGTATACATTCCCACTAGCAGTGCAGAAGAGTTTCTTTTTCCCTGCAGCCCCACAAGCAACTGCTATTGGTTGATTTCTTGATGATGGCCATTCTTTCTGAAGGGAGAAGGAATCCTAGCGTTGTTTTCATTTACACTGGAGTGTGATCTTTTAATGATTTGTTAAGTCATGTTTATCAGTATTTTGTTGAGGATTTCTAAACATTTTGTGTTTATTAAACATACTGGCCTGCAATTTCTTTTCTAGTTGAGCTCTTGTCTGACTTTTAAATCAAAGTACTGCTACATTTCAAGAATAAATTTAGCAGTATTCCTCCCCCTTTCCTTTTAGTTTCATTAAAAAGCTTGAAGACAAGCGTCATTATGTCTTTGCTAAAGTTCTTGTAGTATTAAGTGGTGAATCCATCATAAGGTCCTGTGCATTTCTTCATAGGGTTTTTATTATTGCTTCAATTTCATTGCTTATTAATTCAGGATTATTCAGGATTTTTATACTTTCTTGGTTGACTTTTGGCAATTCATATGTTTAAAGGAATCTACCCATTTCTCTAGATTCTTCAGTTTATTGTAGTACAGTACTGGGATGTAGTCACCAATAATCTTCTGGGTTTTAACAGTGTCTGTCATGATTTTGCCTTTTTAGTTTCTAACTACATTGATATGGGTCTATTCTTTCCTTCTTTGGATAAGATTATCTAAGGATCTATCTATTGTGCTTACACTTTCAAAAAACCAGTTATGTGGTTCACTGATTTTTTTAGGCCAAATTCCATTAATTTCTGCTCTAATTTTATCAATTGTTCTTGTTTTCCCAGTACCTCAAGGTACATGATTAACTCATGTGGTTAAACAGGTGTTATTACAATGTATTGTGATAACAGCTCTATCACTTTATTATGGTTGTTAATCTTTTTGTTTCTATTTTGTAAATAACATTTTCCCATAGGTATTTATTTACCAAAAAAGAAGGCAGAATATAAAACCTAAGTATTGCAATGGAAGGGCAAAGGGCTAAGTGCTTAAGTGCCCTAGAGTGCACCCAAAATGTCCTCCTTATGAAAGGAACAGATACAAAAGCCAAAGTTGTTCCTGGAATGTACAACCTTATGTCTCATGCCTTAATTCCATCTTAAATGATGAAGTCTTGTTTAATCCCCCTCAGAGACAATGATCATTCTCCATTTCCTAACTGAAAAAATCAGAAGCTAGTAAGAGTGCTGCGATTACAGGTGTGTACCACCACACCTGGTTCCAGGGCAGCATGGTGCCCCAGGTTTCTGGGGCCAGTGCAGGACAGGGGATCAAATTCAGAACCTTAAGTTTGCCAGACCAGTGCTTAAGCCACCGAGCTATCTCCCTAGCCCATTTCATATTTTCTTAAAATAGCTAATACTAAAGACTCACGAAATACGACCATAAGAAAAATTACTACTGTTGCTAATGATTCAAAAGACGTGGATCACTTAGTAATATAATGACACATCATAGCTTAAAAGGGAAAGCCAAATCTGTAGAGACAGAGAGCAGATTAATAGTTGCTAGAGCTGGGGAAGGAGGGAGGAAGAGAACAGTGATAATGAAAGAGTATGGAGTTTCTTTTTGAGGTGATAAAACGTATTCTAAAATTGGCTGTTGGGATGGGTGTATGTAATGCTGAATATACCAGAAACCATTGAACTGTACACATGAAATGGGTGAATTTAAATATGAATTACATACAGTTTGTCTTGGTGTTTGGTTGAGTTTTGTTTTGAAGTGCTAGGGATTGATTCTACAACCTCACACATGCTAGACATATGTTTCATTACTAGCTATATTCCTAGCCTGATAATGTTGTTGTTTAAAAAAAAAAAAAAAAAAAAAAAAAACTACTGAAATGTTCATAAGGATTACACTAGAATCCACATATCAATTGTAGGAACACATTTCTGTAATAATGACTCTTTCAACATATGAAATTATAGTTCTCCACTTATTTGGGTCTCTTAGTTTTTCTCAAAAATGTTTTATACGATTCCACATAGAAGTATTGCATACATTTTATTACATCTATTCCTAGGTATTTTGTATTACTGATGCTCGGTGTTGAATTCTTTAATATGTGATAAGAAAATTAACAGAGCAGACTGGGCATAGTGGCTCATACCTGTAATCCCTGCACTTGAGAAGCTAAGGCAGGAGGGTCAGTGTGAATTTGAGACCAGCCTGGGCTACAAAAGTGAGCTCAAGGCCAGCCTGAAATGCATAATGAGACCGTCTCAAAAAAAGACCAAAAATAAATAAATAAATAAAGAACAGAACAGAGATGCATAGCAATAAAAATTTAAATCAAAAAGTAACTGCACAGGTCAAATCTTTTTTTTTTCTGATTTTAAAATTTACAGAAAAATCATATGAATACATACATTTGAAAATATCACATTTATGAAAAAACAATACAAATACCTAAAATCTTCTAGTATTCTTGAAAACTCCATGACAGATACATGCAACAGTAAGCAAATGCTTCTTTATTGATATTTGATGTATTGCTTAGTTTGTAGTAAAAATACAGACACTTAAATTTTGTCTTCATATAATCATATATAATCAGTAAAATTCGTTGATAGCAAAGAAATCTTATTTAGTGATAGCTTCAAGTTTGTCTGAGTTGTTTCTACAAAAATTGTTAGATAAAAAACAAATCTCTATCCCCAATTAGCTTTTATTTATTTTTTTTTTTTCCCCTTGTTTCAGAACTTTTGTTTGTTTGTTTGTTTATTTTTATGGCCGGCTCAGCATTCCCTGAGGGCAGGGTTGGCACAGCATGCCGGGATGAACTGTGGTCCCTGCAGCTGCCCAAGCTTTCCTAAGCAAGTGCTTTAGACCACTGAGCCATCCTGCCAGGGGCCCCCCCAATTAGCTTTTTTTTCATACCACAAAGCAAACTGAGGACCTTGTGCATGCTAGACAGTCACTATGCTACTGAGCTATATCCCCGGGCCTCCAATTAGCTTTCAAACTGTTAATTCTATAATAAAGAAATAGTAAAATCTCTCATAGTCTTTTGAATTATAACAGTATTAACAATCAGAGTAATCTTACTGCTATTAAAATAAGAAAGTATGAAGTGACTTTAGAAGGTTATTTATAATTTTAAGATACTCTAGACATTTAAAAAATTTAAGGGGCTGGGGGGATAGCTCCGAGGCACAAGTGCCTGCTGGGCAAGTGCAAGGTCATGAGTTCGAACCCTGGTCCCACAAAATAAAATAAAATAAAATAATAAAAAAATTTAAAGTTGAGGCCAGGGAGATAGCTCTGGGGCACAAGGGCCCCTGCCTGGCAAGTGCAAGGTCATGAGTTCGAACCCTGGTTCAAAAAAAAAAAAAATTAAATCCAAATAACAATATGTACATGAATGAGTGTATTTTTTCATTAGAATAATAAAAAAAAATAGAACTTTACCTCAGAGACTCTTAAAACCTAAGTAACATGAAAATTATTAATTTACAATCAACCATAGCATGTTGATGGAAAGTTGAGATGAAAATGTTACCTGGTCAATGATAGAATTAAGCTTGGTAAGTAACAGAAATCCTCGCCCATGGACAAGGTACTGTCCAAGGGTTGCCATGTGTGTCTCCTCCTCTTCTTCTTCTCTGGCCTCCACCCTCTGGACCACTGCATTGCAGAGCCGGTTAACATCAGTCAGAAATTCACGAGCCAATGAGTTACTGTCAGTGCTCATGACCGAGCTATAACAAACATTAAAAAAAAAAAAAAGATCAGACAGGTGAATACAAGCATACTTTTTTTAAAGACTTTTTTTTTTTTTTCTTAAACCTCATTTATTTGTTTGTGTTATGGCTGGCTCAGCCCGCCCTGGGATGGGAGTGTGCAGCGTGTGGTGCCAGGGATCAAGGAGCACTTGCAGCGCTTGCTTTAACTTTCCTCTGCAGGCACTTTAGGCCACTGAGCCATCTTGCTGGCCCGTAAACATACTTTTAAACTACGTATTTTGTTATTTTTTTAAACTGAAGATTGACTTAACATTACTGACTTTTGGTCTCAAACTTTCTAGTATTGTCAGGTATAGTTCTATCGTACTTCATACCCCTTAAATAATGCCTGAATGGCAAAAATAAGTTGTAAGTTTGAAATGCCTGAGCACAGCTTGGTAGAGATAAATGAAGATATTTATAGAGAAGACACTAGTGTGTGTCTAGCAGCTAAAGTTATGCAATTCACTTCCTACCACACATTTAAATCAAATAAAGGGCAATATGACATTTTAAGACTAAGGAAAATAAATTAGCAAAGCTGTCAGAAGAGAGCTGAAACACAGATACAAATATAGAGACAAATGTATAAATATTCAAACCTGAAAAATCATGAATAACAAACTACCCAGAGTTTTAAGATTAAAAGTAGTTTCAGACATCCAATAATCTTTAAAAGGTTAACTTAGAGATGTTAAATGACATTAAGATAGGGCCCGGTGGGATGGCTCAGTGGTCTAAAGCCCCTGCTTGGGGAAGCTTGGGCGGCTTCAGGGACCGCGGTTCGATCCCCGGCACCACATGCTGCACCAGCCCTGCCCTTGGGGCGGGCTGAGCCGGCCATAAAAATGAGTGAATAAACAAACAAAGGTTCTGAAACAAGAATAAAAATAATAAATAAAAAAAAATATAAAAATAAATAAATGACATAAGATATATATTGCCTAGTTGCCCTTCATCAGCTTTAGGGGAAAGCCTGTACCACTGTTCTGGCTGAAAGGACAGTGGGCCATGTGACTAAATCTACTACAAAGAGGCAGGGCTAAGCTCTGACCTATAATCAACAGAAACACACCTGCCTAATTTAAGAGCAGCCAACATACATGTTGCATAAAGATGTACAGTGCAGTTTGCAAAGAGAAATTGGCTAATTAGGTTTAATTAGGTTTTTCTCTCTGTATGTGCCTCTGTGTGAGTGTGTGTGTGTGTGTGTCTCTATCGCTATTTCCCTCTCTCCGTCCCCCGCCCCATTTGAATTAAAGGAACACGGTTATATAATCAAAAGTAATGTAAAAAAGTAATGTAAAAAGACCTCTAGTGGTCATTATGACATAGGTGAGGCTCAGAAGAAGCCAACTTGGTAGAAAGACACCAACAGTATGCAAAGAGAAGCAAATTAACCATGAAAGCGAGAGGCCACAGAAAACCCTCTACTACTCTGATTTCTTCTCATTCTAGGGCCTAATAGTACATATAACATCTAGATTCCTTCCAGCATTCTAAGAGATATATATCTAGGATATATATAATAGTGCCTCAGTTCACAAACTTAATTCTTTCCACAATTCTGATTGCAAACCAAATTGGACAAACTGAATTAAATTCAATCATTAGATTCTGTGTTGACTAAGTTTATAGGGAAATTTGATTCAGTTATCATTCAGTTAAGCTTGTGATCAGAATTGTGTGGAAAGAATTAAGGTACCATTGTATAGGATATGACTTATATAAAGATATTACCCAAAGCAAGATATATAGGATATATTTCAATTTTTCTTTTGGTACCAAAGATTGAATTCAGGACTTTGTGCTTGCCAGGCAGGCACGTATGCCACTGAGCTATTTATTTCCCTAGCCTAAGAAATATAAATAGATCACCTACATCAGCAATGGCAAACCTTTTAGAGATGAGTCCCCACACTGCAACCCAAAATCCACTAGGGACCAACACTGCAATTGAACCTAAATACTGAGGGTTTAGTATACAAAAAATAACTCATACATTAACATCTTATGTCTTAAAAGAAAAATCTGTATGCCACAGGTTCACCAGTATTGTCCTAAATATATATCTCCTAGACAAATATCTCAAAAACATTATTTTAATATTGAATATTGTCTAAAGTATTTAAAATGTACATCACTCACTTCGAGATTCTGCAATAATCTCTATTTACATAATGCTGATTCCCTATAAAATTTTATGAAGTAAAATTATTCAATAAACCAATTATTTAGTTTACATTCAGTCCATATTTACCTAACTTTATTAACACATTGCAGCTAACCTGTCACTGATTTTAGGATACACAGTTACTAAATGTATCACTGAAAAAGAAAAGAACATTGCCACTTAACTATGATGCAATGGTTTTTCCTCATTCCTGGGGACCTCAGGACCATCTATGGTGGTGCTAGGATTTTCTTCCAAAGTATTAACACTTCTGAAAATTTTAACATTGCTACTTTTTTGATCCTCAGTATTTCATAAAGGAACCAAAAGAACATTTAAAATTCAATAGTTATAAACCCAGGGTGGTGGTACACACCTATAATCCCAGCACTTGAGAGTGAGACAGAAGGATCACTGAGAGTTCGAGACCAGTCTGGGCTACAAAAGGGAGCTCAAGGTCAGCCTGAACTGCATAGTGGAAAAGCTCAATAGGTATAATACTAATACACACAGAGAACTCAGCTTAAGCATTAACAACTTGAATGGCTGGTTATTATCCAGTTCATTCAGAAGCATTGAAGGTGAATAATTTCATAGACTCTTGCTATGCTTATAAGACACTACTGTAATTTTAAAACATTAAACTGTAAAAAGCTTTAAAAGTATGGTGATAATTAAGGCCTAGAGTCTAGAAATTAATATAATTGAGATGGCCATGGTTTGACATGTCTTCCAACATTCATGTGTTGGAAACTTAATCCCCAAATTCATATGTTAACAGTATTCGAAGACGGGGGCCTTTGAGAGGTAATCAGGGTTAGATTAGACCAGGAGCAAAGGATTCCCACGATGGGATTAGTGACTTAACAGGAAAAGGAAGACAGGCAAACACACACATGACTATTACCTCCTTTGTTTCATGTAGACATTTTGAAAAACTTTCACATGAACTCTCTTATTCTTGTCTATTTTTGTAACTTTTTAAATTAACAAATCAAGCCGGGCATGGTGGCAAAGGCCTGTAATCCTAGCACTTGGGAGGCTGAGGCAGGAGGATCAGTGCAAGTTCGAGACCAACCTGGGCTACAAAAGTGAGCTCAAGGCCAGCCTGAACTGCATAGTGAGACCCTGTCTCAAAAAGACAAAAATAAACAAATAAATAAATTAACAAATCATATAAAACATGATGTTTTGAAGTACAGTCTGCCAAAAAATGTATATATCAGCGAAAAACTTGCATAAATATTTTAATACTAAATTTATTAAGATATCATGAGATTGATACATTACTTCTGGCCTGTATCGTTATAAGTCACTTCAAAGTGGTGGTCATCAGTTTCTAAATAATTATTAGTATGGTGAATTGCTGAAGTATGTATGCATTTTTTGGCAAACTATATTGTGTTATGGTGCAAACTAGCCAGTTAATAAATGTGCTAACTCACACCATTATGTTATGGTTAGAACACTTAACATTCATTCTCTCTACATTTTTCAAGAATATATCATTAGCTACAGTCACCATTTTGTACAATAAATCCCTATCATCTATAATTTATAAAAATTCTGAATCCTTCTGTACAATATTAATAAAAATTCCCATTCTTCTGCCAGACTATATTAGCTAACATGAACAACACAGCAAGGGTGATAGGGCTCACTTATACTTTGTACATTAAATGTTCATTTCT
>PVJA010036736.1:0-20860 GCA_004027025.1 Myocastor coypus
TCTCTCTCTCTCTCTCTCTCTCTCTCTCTCTCAACTCAGTTATTTTTAACTCACCGAGCTTGTGGAAATTTGTTATATAGCAGTGCAAAACAAAGTATGTCTACTACTGTGTAACTTTCTAAATACTGGTAATGGCTTTTTCAAGTAGAGCTTCCTATAATGGCAGACCTGTTCCATTTTGTGCCATCCAACAGAGTAGCCCTTAAGGAGCACTTGAAATGGCTGTGGTGAGAGTTAAAAAATGAATTATTTGACACTTTAATAAAGTTTAAATAGCCATATATTCCTAATGAATATCATATTAGACACCACAGTTCTATACTTTATTTTCTAATAATTTATAAAAACCTAACCCATTCAACAAACTGCATGTAAATAAACATCCATGTGAAAGGGAGAGACATGAAAGTGTACAGACCTAGATAGAAAGATATGAGGAATAGCCATTACCAGCCTTCTGGCCCCAGTGTTTCCATCTCTGAAAAGGAAATGACAATAATGACCCTCAACTTCAAGGATCATGTAAGATGCTGAGTGCATGGGTGCTTTCTGGCCCAGGTAGCCCAGGCAGATGGGAGAGGAAGGGCAGGCTCTTTGGCCCATCCTAGAGTTTCAAGAAGATCTGTTTTCTT
This sequence comes from Myocastor coypus, assembly GCA_004027025.1. NCBI lineage: Eukaryota > Metazoa > Chordata > Mammalia > Rodentia > Myocastoridae > Myocastor > Myocastor coypus. The sequence continues at coordinate 633 of PVJA010036736.1, forward strand.
GGGCTTTGGTAGGGATTCCAGCTCAGAGGTGCTTGTGTTCCCAGGCTAGGCACTGGCTCTTACCTTTCTTCTGGCTGAAGTTAGGGACATTCTGACCTTTCCCTCGGAGGGACTCACCCTACTCTGGGATAGCTCATTGCTCTTGGAGTTGAGGTGGGGGTGATGAGACTTCTCCTGTGAATGCAGGGCCAAGGGGCAGGTGGGCGACTTCTGTTGTTGCTGCATCAGAGCAGCTGATGAGACAACTGCAGTTTGCTGTCAGTAATGAGATATTTGTCATATCTGAGGCTGAGCTGGAGGCTGAACCAGATCCCTCTTTCCTTTATGCCAGTGGTGGCAAACCTATGGCTATCTGTCATCACTGCAAGCTATAAAAGGTTCACCACCATTGCTTTACAATGTTCATTCCTACCCTTCCATGGTAGGACCTTGCCAGTGGGAAAGAGACTCCGCTCCAGGGATTTGTTTGCTGTGAGTGCATGGTTCTCTTTGCATTAATTAAATGCAGTTTCCCTCTGGCTAGATTTTTCCAATAACTCATTAAAGGCCATGCAAAGCTGAGGCTGTGACCCAGTGATAATATGTATGAAGCTGTGTTCCCCAGGCTAGAGACTAGGGGCTACAAATCCCTTACTTTGGACTTTATGATGTCAATTTTCCAGAACTGGGAGAAAATTCAGGTACATGGGCATCTGCCCCAAGAGGATCCCTGAGGGTCTAGGTCCTCAGGAGGGACTTCTTCCCTCTGATGCCATGGCCTCCATCTGTCACCTGCTGGATGCCAGGCTCCAACTTTCCTGGAGCCTTCTAGGTGCCTCTGACCTCCTAACTGGATTACCTAGATGCATGCCTGTCTACATTCCTAGTGGTGCCACAGCTCTGTGTCAACTGGCTCATCACACACGAGGCCTAGGGTTGGCCTTACAAGAGATTCCTGCCCTGATTATAGCTTGAGGAGATGATGGAATTGGAAGAGAGCTCAGAAGCCATCTATTTGTGACCCCTTATTTATACTGATGAGGAAACTGAAGCCCAGGGCAGAAATCAGAGAGGAGTAAAGAGTAGAATCAAAAGTAGAAGAGCAAACAAATGATATATCAACAATTGTTAATCAGCTATTCTTGTTTTGAAAACCTATAACATATGTATTGCTGCATGTTACCCTATTTCTTATCTTTGTTCTTGCTTTTGTTTTTATTCTTCAAAATAAAATAAAATTATAATAAACTACAGTATTTTTATACAATAGGAAAAAAAAAAAGTAAAAGAGAATTTCTGATTTCCCCCTGGAAACGGCCAGGGCCGTGTGATCCCTCGGAGAAGTTCATTTTTTTTCTTTCTTTCTTTCTTTCTTTCTTTCTTTCTTTCTTTCTTTCTTTCTTTCTTTCTTTCTTTCTTTCCTTCTTTCCTTCCTTCCTTCTTTCTTTCTTTCTTTCCTTTCTTTTTCTCTCTTTCTCTACATTTGGTATGGGGTCTCACTCTGCAGCTTGACTCACAGTGATCCTTCTGTTTTCAGCCTCCCCCGTGCTGGGATTGCAGGCATGCCCCACCACACCCGGTCTCTGCATGCCTGGGTGTGGGGCTGGAGTGGCATGTGGTACAAGGAATTGGATTCTAGTCCCCACCCTTCCCTGAGCAGGTGCTTAGTCTAATGAGATCTTGCCAGCCCTTAGGGAAGTTTTCTTAACTGCCTATCCGTACAGTCAGCCTTCCCTTCAATGTAGATCCGTATCTGCTGGCCCCTTCCAAACTGGAAGCTCTGTGAGTTAGTCTCCAGAGTGTCCTCAGCATGGGAGACAGTGGCTAGGTGCAGTAGCAAGGTAAGTGCTCTATCATCATTTGTTAATTTAACAAGCAAGTTAATGCAGATGCGAGCAAACAACTACTCAGCTCGAAGTGGTCCTCTGGTCTAGGAAAGTGAACCAACTGAGCCAGGATGGTCAGAAGGGTAAAGTGAACCTGAGCCTGATGGAACCAGAAAGACCTCAGTTTGAATCCTGGCTCTGCCATCTACTGGCCATACATCATTAGGGGAATCAAACTTTAATATCAGTTTCTACCCCTGAAAAAAAGGAACAACAGTGTCTGTGTCAGAGGGTGTTGTGAGAGTCAGTGACGGCACCCGAAGTATTTGACTTACCAAACACTCAAAGTGCAGGACTTTTTACGTTAAAGATGCTACTCATTGCTGGTCCTACCAGCTCACGTGACCTTCCAGGAGCAACTCCTGCTCACAGTCTCTGCCACTTACATAACCCTGACACTACCATATGATCGGACCAGGATAGAGACTTAGTGACAGGGGCTGACCTGTTCAACCCTCTTCTTTGTGGAACCTGGGTCATCCAAGAAATTGCTGCCTTGCATTGAGCTCTCCCTTCAGCCCAGAGGAGGAGCCATGATAATTTGCCTTTTGAAATCCATGGAAGGAAAGTCCCTCAGCATTGGCAGAGAAGGCTCCTGGTCCTTGGATTGGGGTCCCTGAAAGCCAACACCATCAGCACACAGGCCTGTGGCCCAGTGGGAGTGGATTGGCCCAGCAGCTCTGTAGTGAGCTGACAGAGGTGGAAGCAGCTGGGTCTGGCTCAGCCATGGTCATGGCATAGATAGCTGGAACTGGAGCTTGAAACAGGGAGGTTGCCACCGAGGTTGTCATGTTCCTGAACAGACAGGATTCAGCTCTACGGGCTTTTTAAAATTTATTTTATTTTTTAAATGTATTTGGTTGGTACAGGGTCTCCTATGCAGCTTGGACTCGTAGTAATCCTCCTATTTGCAGCCTCCCCAGTGCTGGGATTAGAGACATGCACCACAGCACCCTGACTCTATGACCTGCTCAGCCTGCCCTGGGGGTGGGGCTGGCAAGGCAGGTGGTGCTGGGGATCAAACCGCAGTTCCTGTGCTTGCCTAAGCTTGCCTAATCAGGTGCATGTTATCTCGCTGGCCCCCACTACAGGCTGTTAGGAGGATGTGTACTGGGAGTCTACAATAGGAAGCGGGACAGGGGCAATCAGAAAAATACCCTCTTGTGATGTTATGGAGCCCTATATTCTTTAACCTAGATCTCCAAATCTTGGATGTAATGCAAAGACCAGGCCTGGAACACTGGGGACTTGAAGCGCTGAGGCCTTCATCCACCTGCTCGGCCTCACACACAGACAACCTCAGCCCACGCTTTTTTCCTCACACCCCTTGGCTCCCTCCTCTCTGCTCAGACATCTGTTCCCCTCCCACTCTCCCATCACCATCCTCCATCTCTCTCAGCCTGCTCCCAGGCATTGCTGTCTGTCTGCAGCACCCTCCCAATCCCTGTCACAGTCACAGACCCTCAAGCCCACCCTTCCTCCCTGCCACATCCTAGCATCCTCCGGGGCTGGTCCCAATGCAGCTAATGCCATTCTCGCAATGTGAGCTAACGGGCCTTGCATGGAGCCCAACTCTATCTCCCAAGAGGTGAGTTGCTCCTGTTGTATCTTCGTGGACTATCAAATGAATGCACTATTTTCTATAGCAGCTTTTCTCCTGGATGTGGGACACTCCTCCAAGTCCCCCTCCCCCCACCAGCCACAGTGGATTGGAGCTTGCTGTTTCCCGCCCCCCTCACCCGCTCCTTCCTCCATATCACCATTGCTCTGGTCCTACTTTCCCTCAATTTTTCCTCACTGTTACAAAATGAATTTCCCCAAACATCCAAAGTATCCATCTCCTTTGAAGCTGCCTTAAGAGCTTATAGGATAGCCCTTACTCTCTCATCTGGCATTTAAGGTCTTCTTTCCTCACTCTCCAATTACATAAAACTGTTAAGTAAAAGCAAATCAGTGAACACACTATTGTCAAAATATTCCATTTGCACTCCTGTCCCCAGGCCCCAGTCCTCCTCTTTCCTTCAACTGCATCTCCTTTTGGGCAGTTTCCCTGGCTCTGCCCCACAGAGTCCACAGCCCTAGCACTGTGCTTTCCATTGTTTTTTATTGTTTTGTTGGTAATGCATTTGGTACAGGGTCTCACTATGCAGCTTGAACTTGTAGTGATCCTCCTGTCTCAGCCTCCTTGCGCCACCACGCCCGGTCTTGGTAGCTGGCTCAGTACACCTGGGGGTGAGGCTTGCACAGCATGTGGGGCTGAGGACCGAAGCCCAGTTCCTCTGCTTGCCTAAGCAGGCACTTAGTCCACACTGAGCTGTCTCGCTGGCCTGCTTGCTGACTTTTGAAGTGAGTGCAGGTGTAAATCCTCTGAGAGCTCTCCCATTCATCCATAGCCTACTCAGGTATGCACTCAAAACCTGAGACTTGGGGTGGTGATGGGAGAAACTTACCTTCAAGGCCTCCTATGTCTCTTCCTCATTTCCTTCAATAGTTCTCCCTCAGGGCATACTTCGGGCCTATTACTCCAACGGTCTTTTAACCCACATAGTACAGGGTGTGACCACTGTGAGGGTCAATGAAACCATAGTTTCCCTGAGCACAAATGGGAGAGAGGAAGACATATAGACAAAGATGAGAGACAGAGACAGAGAGACAGAGTGTGCTTATGATTGACAATCCAGCAATCAACAGTTACTCAGGTTGCCAAAATATTTTATTGATGCTTGAATTCTGCACATCTTAGTCATGAGCCTAGCACTCTCTTGAGCATGGTCTTCCGGGATGTACCAGGATCACAGTCACCATTCATAAAAAAACAAAACAAAACAAAACAAAAAAAACCACTGTACACCTGCCAGGTCCCCACATGTGCTTTCTGGAGTATGTCTCATAATTTGGGTTTGTTGGATGATTCCACAAGAAGAATTTGAGGTTTTAATTAGTGCATGCTACTGATAGAGAACAATGAGGTCTATTTTCAGCAACCAGTGCATGCATGTGACTTATCTTGTCATTTTCAGTCTAATCCCCCTTGCCCAAAATTTGAGTTATTTTTTTCACGTTTCCTGATGGTTGTGATACAACCTCTGTGCTTTCCAATTTCCCATTTCTCTAGTGTTTTATTTTTCAGTTTGCACTTTAACCTTTCTGCATACACTGCACACGCACATCTTGTAGTTGGCAACTGAAGGAGTCAGTAGAGTAACAGCTGAGAGCACAGCTCCTGAGCACCCTGGGCCCTGCGGCTCACCTGCTGTGTGAATGTTGGTAACTTCCTCATCTTAAGCTTCAGTTTTCTTGAGCTGCAGAAAGAACAGGACCCATGGCAGGCATTATAGGGATTAACGGGGGACTGTTTCTGTGATGAGCACATCACACATCACACACACACACACACACACACACTCTTCACAGGTGCTGGCCACTGTTGTGGTTCTCCAGGTCAAGTATTGTGGGCCTGCACTCTGCATTAAGACTGTGGGATGTGAGATGCCCAGGACAGACCTTTGATGATGAAGATAGTGATGATCAAATGTTAAAGCATGGCCCAGAGCATAGCCCAAGTCAGTGCTAGACTCAGACAGCCCTAGTTACTAGAACACCTATGTTGTCAGGACAGTCAAGCCTTGGGCATTTTCCTCTTACCCATGTAGCTATTAGGGAAATCATACTTGATTGTATAATTTCTGAGAGGAGAAAGATGGCTTGGAGGACCGTGGTAATAATAGGACAATGGTTACTAACCTTTGGGGCCTTGGGAGCCTTCTCCTCACCCTCTTTCCCTCTACAAAAAGATCAATGGTCAAACAAAGCACTGATTCCCTCAAATGAGGCACTCACTCCCTGTCTCTACAAGAAAGGCTAGGGAGAAGTTGAGCTAGAGAATGTGCTTAGACCAGGAGGTACAAGTAACGGCTCTTTTCTCCCTATGAGTTAATACATGCCAGACACAGAGAAGGAACTGTAACTGTGACTCTCCCCTGGGCCCCAGGAGTCCACTCCACCATATACCAAGATTAGGACAGCAGGAGAAGGGGCTTGCTGTTGCTGCAGGCACAAGGGACACAAGGGGAGAAGTCTCCCTGTTATGGTTTGTGTCTAGTTGACCCCACCAAAGCCTCATATAGTCAAGAGGTGGCTGATGGAGTTGGTGATTATTATGAATGTGCATGCTACACCTGCCCTGGGGCAGGTAATTTGCATTACAATGTAAGGAGGGAAGAGAGGCTGGCCAGCTGCCTGAGCTGCTGCCCCTTCCTTTGGCTCTCTGCTCTTTGCCACCATGAAAGGATGCTCTCTGCCATGTGCTGCTCGGCCTAGCAGCCAGCCCAGCATGGATAGAAATCTCCAGTAACTGTAAGCTAAATAAACCTTTCCTTCCTTCATTTTGGATGTCAGGTATTTGTCCCAGCAACAAGAAGAGTAACTGATACACTCCCCATTGACCCTATTTAGTAGATGGCATTCCAGTTTTGCAGGTGAAGAAACTGAGGCATGGCTAAAGCAAACTGGCCAAGACCAGCCACTCTGGAGCAGAGCTGCGACTAGAGCTCAGGCAAGCTGTTCCTGACACGCCTCTCCTAAAGGTTCCCACCGTATGGCCCCTGCCGCGGCCTGCGGACAAGGAAGTCTGCAGCAACAGCACAAGGAAGTGAGAGCAGGGCATGCCTGGCCAGAGGCAATCACTTGCACGTTTCCTCGAGTGTCTGTGTGTCTTTGTAATTAAACACAACTAAAAGGTGGAAGGGGGAAATCTGTGGGATTTGTAACCTGAGGACGGCCTTTGATCATCAAAGAGAACCAGATATCCAGCTACTGTGTCTCCACTCCTGTGGAAGGAATGAAGGAACGGCCCTCCTCAGCCATATTCTTTACCACCCAACCTCACCCTTCCCTGGTGGGCTTCACATGCAAAGGCCCCAGATGCATCAGCTGTTCAGGGACCTCAGTGTAGCCTGCTAAGGAATGATGGGCAGAGACTAATCACATTCTTCATCTCTGGGATCCTCTTGGCAACAGAGGCAGCAGAGCTGTGAGCAATGGGGGTTGAAGCTGAGAGAATCTGGAGGTGGCGAAGGCTGTGAGTGTCTGGGCAGGAAGAACGACACTGCAGCATGCTGGGATGGAGGAGAACATGACAGAGTGGGGTGAGGATAAGCAGGCAGGAGGTGAGGAACACACAGGAGGGCTAAGCCAAGGCAACGGGGAAGCTTTACTGTTTTATCTGCCGGCACCTAAGCATCACCTGCAGAGCAGATGACACATGGCAGGGCCTGTGCTCATGCCCTGAGATTTTATTTACTTGATGCAGAGGGGAGGCAGGGATTAGTATGATGGAAATCTCAGATGAGCAGGGCGAGGTGCCACATGCCTACAATCTCAGCACTTGGAGCCTGAGGCAGGACAGCTGCCATGAATTTGAGGTCAGCCTGAGCTATATGGTAAGTTCAAGGCTGGCCTGGACACCATAGCAAATCCCTGTCTCAAAAACAACAACAACCCTACACATACACACACACACACACAAAAATACAAAAAACAAAAAGAAAACCCTCCTCAGATGAGTCTAATCTAAGGGAAATCCAAGAAGCAGGGAGGAGATGACAGGAGGTCCTCCTGGGGCTGAGGTTCACAGCTCTACAGTGGATCTCTGGCTCTGGGGAAGCCTCAGGTAACAGGCTCTCCTGGGTTCACTGGCAAATGCTTTTGAATATATTATTGCTTGCCACTTCTGTCTCATTCTGTACTAACAGAATCCTGATTTTGTACAGGTCTTGGGCATCACTATGGTCCAGAAAGATGGACCCATGGCCAGGGGTTGCAGCCTGAGGGGTGTGCCTGTGGTCATCCTCCTTTGTGCATCCTAACAAATGGCATGGGTAGGGTGGGGTGCTTCTGGTAAGGATTTTACGAGAGAGACAGACAGACAGGGAGAGAGAGAGACAGAGAGAGGCAGAGACAGGGAGACAGAGAGAGAGACAGAGAGAGAAGAGAGAATATTCAAAAAATACTCATCTCTTCCAGAATTTGGAAGTTTCATTGGCTAAAATAACAATATGATGCCTGAAGCCTTCTGTGACTATGAGGCAGAAACCCAGAGAACTGCACAAAAGCTGACCAGAGGCCATGATTGCTGCTGAATTAACCAACCCAAGAACCACCTGCTTCTACTTTCTTCATTACTTACTATGAGCCAAGTACCATCCTAAGCACTTTTCACACATCTATCAGTGGAACGCCAAACAGCCTGGAGGCTTGCCAACTCTGCATGTGAGAATGTGGAAAGCACTCTGCGCCAGCACCCTGACAACACCGCAGCTGGAGTCGTGGCTGTGTCCTGCCAGAACTTCTTCCTATTTGCTAGGCCCTCCTCATGCAGTCAGCGTGCCTTATGAGGCAAAGGGCACACCACGCACTGTGAAGCAAAGGGCACACCACGCACTGTGAAGAGGTGAGAGATGGCCAAAGGGCAGCAAGGGGCCTCTGAGCAGGAAGCTGTGTCTGCAGACTGCAGCCTCGGGGTGTGCACTGCCTCTCGCTAAACAATGTCCATGCCATGCTGTCTCCAGAGTATGTTCTCACGTGCCTTTCTTGTCACTCCACAGAGCTCACTGACTGGCTCCCCCATGTCCCCTGGCCTTTCACAACAGGACACTGGGATATGAGGAAAGAAGCTGAGCACTGCTGCCCGCAAACCCAATTCTGCTGTCATAGCAGATCTTTTCTTTTTTTTTTTTTTTTATAGCAGATCTTAAAATAGACAGGAAGCCATACATTTCTTTCTTTCTTTCTTCTTTTTCTGGTACTGGGGATCAAACTCAGGACCTTGCATTTGTGAGGGAGGCAGTTATGCCAGTTATTTTGCTGAACTCAAGTCCCTATACAATCTTTGGTTGGCATCTAAGATTTAAAAGTTCCTTTACAGACTTCTTCAAATACAGCTTCTCTAACAGGAATGCAACACCCATCTTTGGCAAAACAAAACAAAACAAAAAAGGGGAGGATATATAAATAGAGGACTGTTTTGCTGTGAAAAAATAAGTATGTATATCCAAGATAGTTAGGATAGATATACAGCTACTTTCTCTTAGTTCAATGAGGAGACAGTTTTGTACGAATATTGTTTAGACAAGATACCATGTCTTCATCTTGTCCTCTGAATAACTACTATGAAGACAACAATAAGCAATGTATTAATTATTGTGACTGTCCTACTAATCTGTTTTGAAACTGTTTCATTGCTATTTTCTTTTTTTTTCTCATTAAAGTGAATAAAAAATTAAAAATAAAACCTGGATACTGAGGCAGTAGAGAGTTCCTAAATATTAGCAATTGTTCTAAACAGCCTAAGTAGATTTTCTTTTCCTACTGTCTTGTTCCTCTTTGCCTAAGCAGTCCCCTGAGAAAGAGCTGCATGGTCTCCGTAGCTCTGCCCCAGGACTGTGGTCAGGCTGTGCAGCAAGGAGGGGTGCATGCCCCTCTCAGAGGTCCACATCCAGTGTCCCCACCTTCACAGCTCTCCTTCGGGAGCTCTGAGTTGCTCGCATTGCCTCACCCCTTGACTCAGGCCCAAAGGACACCGCAGGAGCAAATAGTGGATATGGACTTTATTTCCCACTCATGGAGGTGAGCACACATAAATCTGGGTGGGCACAGGTCTAGGAGATGCAGGCTCACAATTACCTGCCTTGGGTTATAGACACAGATAAGAATGGTGTCTCATTGCTACCACAAAATTGCTATAGGATTATCACAATGAAATATCAGTTCACAGTTTTATTTACACCATGGAATATGGAGGATACATTTCTTACACTAAAAATATATATATATATATGTACTTTGGAATCTCTAAAACAAAAATATCTCTATCTCTACATGAGAGCTACTATAAAGAAGAACATAGAAAATAAGGGAAGCATACCAGCACCTCAAGTTGCCCCCTTCCGTGGGCGGCAACTCTGCTCTCCACCTGACACTGTTAGCTTGGAAGGGCAGCCATTTCTAACCAATCACACAGACAGATACAGAGTAACAAGAGGGAAAGTTATCATCCCAGAGGAGTGACTGTGGGGGGAGGAAGAGGAAGAAGAGGAGGAGGAGGATTTGGCTTCTTTTACAAAAGAAATAATTGCACATTCAGTTTGCTGCTTCTGTTTCCAGCGTTATTGCACATGTAAAAATCCTGCATGTCAAAGTTGAGAACCTGCTAAGAGAAGTCCAGGCTTAGTTCTGGTGGGCTCAGAGAAGTGCTATGAGTGGGTTCTCTCTGTCTCTGTCTCTCTGTCTCCCCTCTCTCCCCTCTCTCTCCTCTCCTCTCCTCTCCTCTCCTCTCCTCTCCTCTCCTCTGCTCTCCTCTCCTCTTATCTGTCTCTCTCTCTGGAAATAGTAATGTTGTCAGCTAGAAGAAAAAATTCTTAATTCTCCCATGCTGAGAGTAGGTTACATTTAAGAAAAATGTTAGTCCTTTTCGCTTCAAAATGATCAGAAACCATCCCATTCCCTTTGAGCACAGAATCTCTTAAAAGAATCATGACTATAGATGAATCATTCTGCTTCCTGAATCCTCCTGAAAAGGTTCACGTAACACTCTCTTCCTCTTTTCACACTTCAAGCAGCGATATAGTTACTTCACACTTCTCTCAGTTATGAAAATTACCCTTCTTTCTGATTAAAAAAAAAGAGTCAACCAACCATTCTCTAAAATTAATGTTAAGAGACTGGTACACCAAGAATCATGATGAATAGGTTTAGAAGAAAAATTCCTTACACTTGGTTATGTAAAGTCTTGTGTTTACACTGAAATGTAGAGGAATCTAAGGGCTCAAGAAGCCTCACTGCATCACTGTAAGGAAAATAACCATAAAATCCCCTTTCTGAGAAGCCCCAAGACCAACCAGAGACCTCACCACCATCAGCTGGTGGTGGTATCAGGATCTCTGGTCCAGAACTTCTTCTGAGGAGAATGTTTAAGACTGACGATCAGGAAGATAGGAGGAAAGGTACTTGAAAAGCTGAGACAGTATATAGGCCAAATTTGGATGCTACTGCTTGGGCAGCCAGGGCCTGCTGAGAGGATTTCTACCTTAGGGGAGTCCCAACAGTTACTACAAAAGAAAAGTATGCTGAGAATATTGAATGAAGGGCTCCTGGGTATGCTGCTCAAATATAGTTTAGAAACCTGAGAAGTATGAGAAAAATGCAATGACAAGCTAGCATTTGTCACCAGAGGACTGCGTAAAAGTCCACTCAACAAAAGAACTTCAGAGACATTGATAAAATGGCAGAGGGAACACACAGGGTAGTGTTTCTAATGCTGGTTTTAAAACCAGCATTTTGGGTCCTGGAACCAAACTTGTTCCTATGCTTCAAGCATACCTGGGGCACAGAACATTGAAATCAACTGAGCAGATGCAGAGAAAATTGCTGATTTGATTACTAAGAGGGAGGTCTGCAGGCTTGAGTGAGTAGAAAATAAAGAAGAATCGGGATTTTTTTTTTTTTTTTTTTTTTTTTTTTGGTGAGACAGGGTCTCACTATGCAGCTCAGGCTGACCTTGAGCTCACTTTTGTAGCCCAGGCTGTCTTGAACTCACATCAATCCTCCTGCCTCAGCCTCCCAAGTGCTGGGATTACAGGTGTGGGATTTTCTTTTCTGGATAACTGGAAACCATAGATTCCACAGATCATAGATCTTTTAAAGGTCACTGTTACCACAGCTTGAGCTCTCAACCAAGCCTAAGACTTAGAATATACCAAATTTTCATTCAACATTTATGACTAACTTAAAAGGCAGTTACATCACAGCCAAAGAGAAAGAATGGCTTTTTACCTTGTTTTTTAGAAAAACATAGTTCAGTTCCCTTCTATCTTAAAGGCAAATTTCTATAAATAAAGAGATGGGGATGGGGAATGTATGTGGTACAGAAAAAACTTCTCCACAGTCCTACAGAAGTTGAAAAGCTGTGGCTGCAGGCTGGACACACCCGGCTTGCCTGGGTCTCAGTGAACAGAAACTGTTCAAGCTGCACACAAAACACACAATTACTGTAACATAACTTCCTTTACTTAAGTTTTAAAATGTTAACATAGGCATGTCTAGCCAGTGGGCTGTAGGTGGGGCATGCCTACAAGTCTAGACCAGCCCCTCTCTAAATGTAATGACCACAAGGCAATCTGTCCACTTAGCAACTGTAATTCTTTTTCCTTAGATCCAAGATTCTATATACCATCATTTTTTTAAACCCATGACCTCTGTCCTTCCTTACACTGATACTGCCAGCCTGTCCAGGCATTGACCTAGCAACACTCAAACTATTCTCTCCCTATGAAAGAGGGGATTACTCCTTTGGCCCAAGCAAATATAGGCATGAAAATCCCTAGTAACTTTCCTTGGCTTCTACCCTAAGTCACCTTATTCTTCATGTTGAGCTTAAATACTGCTTTCTCACTGATTAATTCACCTGTGTTTGTCTTCAAGCAAAGATATCTCATAAGAGACACCTGAGATGGAAATGCCCTAGATGACAGCTGATGCTCCTACAGCTCCATGCACACAAGCTTAACAGTGTTGATGAATACTTGTGCTTTGCACTGTCACTCTAGTTTCTAATGCCCAGCTTGACTCTGCTTCATGCTCATCATGAAGATCTAAGCAACCAGCAGCCAGGACTAGAGTTGAGTGATTGGCAGGAACTGGGAAGGAGAGTAAAAGTAGGAGGTGGTCCCTATCATTAAATATAGCAAAAATAGGGCTTAGTATTGCTTGAGAAAAACCTACCAGCCTGTTAGCACAGCCTTCCAAAATGGTTGCACCCTTTGGTGCAGGGACGAACAGTTCAAGGGAGGCCACTGAAGTGCAGATGGTCCCTAAAGGTACTTCACAAAGCTGACAAAGGCTGCTTCCCTGCCCTCAGGCAGCTTGGCAGAGACAAGGCAGCATGGGCCACCAGTGCATTAAGAGAGACATTTTTCTGAGGGATTCTGTCACTGGTCTTGTTGCACACAGGGCTCTTCCCCATACATCCTATCTACATGCAGTAAGGTGAGGGAAACAGATGAAGATGTCACCAACTTCCTCACACAAAAGATGGAAGGAAAATATGGGAGGGGCAAGATGGAACAAGAACAGCAGCCTACTTTAGGGCCAATTTTAGGGCCTATTTCATCACAAAAATGATGAAAACGAATGCAGCCAGGGATGGAAAGAAAGTCAATAAAAAAGCTTTTCTCACTCACAGGCTGCCTTTTGCTTTTTACACACTAAGTAGATAAGGGGTGTAATTACTGACTTATTGTAAAATGGTCAAGTGTGAAGCTTTGGCTCACAAAGATCTGAATGCCCATTTATTTCAAAGAAACATTCCTGATCCTGTCTGTACCACATGAAGGGAAGCCAAGGGTGTCCCTAAGAACCCATCTGGCTAGCAATCAGATCAGACAAACCAGGAGCAGCACACACAATTCAGAGTGATGCCACTTGAACATTTGAAAGCAGTGTCAGCTTCAGTCATCAGACACTGGTACAATGATACGCACTGCTTGTTTGCAGCCAACACCCATGCCAAAGGATAGGTGCCTGTCCAGTGCCAGTTGTTAAATATTTTGAAATTCATCTCTGCATTAAAATAACTAGTTCCTAAAAGTTAGGGAAAAATGGGGAAAACTCATCATTCTTACAACATCAGTCAAAAGTCTTCAGAGTAAGACTAGTAAGACTAGACTATATTAATATATTTTAAGAGTTAAAAGAATGCAAAGTTTCAATATAATGCTGTTGTCAACTATTTGCCGATGCACATAAAGCACACTGGGGATTTTCCCACTGTACAAAGGATTTTCCAGGATGGAAAACTAACTTGATTAAATTCCCTGGGTGCTAACAGGCTGGTTAGTCACATTCTGTGCACAAAGGCAAGGAAGGTCTCTGTATATATGCACTAGAGCCCATACCCTTGACATTCATTGCAGTGTAGAAGAAAAAAACCATTGTAACTTAAAATACTGAAATTAACTTCACCACTTACAGTTCATTTCTCAGGGTAGCTCTTTACATCTAAGAACCAGAACTGTTGTCAACTAAAAGACATTCATGACAAATAAACCATATGGCTAAAGTTGGTTTGGTCCACTGAGCTGATGATGGTTTACTACTAAGGCAGCTAAGGAGACAGTACATAAGCACTTGGATCTCTTCAGGATGGAATTAGAGTACTTCCTCAAAAGACAGTAGCAAGACACCAAACAGTCCCATGAAACAGCCAATAAAAACACCATAACCCTCTTTCTACTCACAAACGACTGTTATCAAATCTTTTCTAGATATCTAGAAAGCACACACTATGACAAACCTTCAGGCTGTCAAGTCCTTCCTGGTATGTAATTCTTTCTATAGCAATTTAGGCTTATTCTCTTACTCTATATTCAATAAAAACCAAGAGAAGCTGCTCATCACCAGTGGTCTTCACTAATTTCCCCCACAAGACTTTTTCCTAAATAAGCTGAACAACTCCAATGTCCTTCTTGACCCTTGTATCTTCCGAGGGTCTCACTGAGTTGTGCAGACTACTGCTAGGGAGTGACAAAGACACTCCAGGTCAGAGGCATGTTCTAGGTATGGTGGTGGGTACTGCCAGTGCCTAGATGGCTCACCTCTGATAGCAGAGCCCCTGACAGCCTTGGGGTCTGTCTAGCATCCTCCAACCAGGATGGGCATGGAGCTGAGACCCAGTACCACCCAAAAGCTTGAAGATACCAAAAAGCCTGGGAACCTTCCCTTTTCTTTCTGTTCTCCTGCTACTCTCCCATCCATCACTTAGGAAGAGGGACCTCACTGAAGGAATCCTTAATGGCAGAATGGATCCATGTGGCTCAGCAGGCCAGCAGAGTTTCAGAGAAAATGTCTGGAAAATGAGAAGCTGAGTCTTTAATGGTGGCAGTTCTGAAGAAAAAAGAAGAAGAGAAGGACCGACAGGAAGTGGTCTTCTGCTTCCATGCTTGCATCTGGTGTCTGGCTGCTGGTACGGGGGTGGCAGGATGCCCTCCAGCAAACACCAGGAATGACTGAATGCTTCAGCAAGGCTTGAGATGACCATAGCTGGGGCCAGATTTGGTCTTGATTCTTCTCCAAGAGACTTAACCATTTTCTTTTAATCAGAACTCCCCTAAGCACCTCATGGCCCAAATCTTCCATCCCAGCAAAGACTCTTAGTTGAAGAGACTGAATAAAAGTGTTACAATGAGACAAAAAGAGAACACAATTCATTCCTGCTTTTAACACAATACTTTAAAGATGTCACCACAATTTCGATCTGGCTGTATTTTAAGTTCATTTACAAGTAGACTAGTTCTCAACTAAAAATAATTGTGTGCAGTATACAGTTCGACAGCTGCCTGGATTTTCCTCTGAAGGAAATAAGATTCTATATTTCACTCACATTCAGCACAGATTTATTTTAACCCATTCAATGAAGAAATAACCATTAGTACTCACTGGTGTTATGACTTCAAATCATTTCAGTTTCTCCTCAGACCAACCTCATTATTATCCCCATTTTACTGGGGAGCAAACCTTCCATAGGAGCAGGGACAGATTTCCTGATTTTCTAACTTAATTTTTTTTTTTTTTTTTTTTTTTTTTTTTTTTTTTTTTTTTTTTTTTTTTTTTTTTTTTTTTTTTTTTTTTTTTTTTTTTTTTTTTTTTTTTTTTTTTTTTTTTTTTTTTTTTTTTTTTTTTTTTTTTTTTTTTTTTTTTTTGTTAAGCTACGTAAGTCTTTAATAATGCCTCAATTTTCTGACTACTTCACCTGTATTTGACTAAATTCTTCAAATACTTTGCTCACATAGCCTACCTCACTGCAGGTAGAAATATCTAAAGTCCTTCAGTTTTCTTTATTAACCTGATCAAAACTGATCTACATACACTAGTATCATGATATATAATTTACTTTGCAAAATAAGGTATTTATAATTTAATATTTCAAAATCTTGGCAATAATTTTCATTGTGAAAATTTAGATTTCTGCTGGGTGTGATGATGCACACCTATAATCCTAGCACTTGGGAGGCTGAGGCAGGAGGATCAATGTGAGTTTGAAAACAGTCTGGGCTACAAAAGTGAGCTGAAGGCCAGCCTGAACTGCATAACAAGAACCTGTCTCAAAAAGACAAAAAAAAAAGAAAGAAAATTCAGAATTTTTATTTAAAAAATTTTTTTAGTGGTACTAGGAATTGAACCTAGGACTTTTACACTGCACTACATCCTCATCCTTTTCTTATTTTTATTTTTTATTTTGAGAAAAAGTCTTGCTAAGTCACCCCATTGCCCAGGCTGAGCTTAATTATGTAAGCCTCCCACCTCAGCCTCCCAGAGTGCTGAGATTACAAATGTATACCACCAGGCCCACTAATAATTCTTGTTATGGAATAACTTAAATAGGTTAAAATTAGTATCAATACTTTTTGTTTATACTGACAGTAATAATAGATACTTTTAGCAATTTTCCAGTGTGTGTGCTTGCAGTAACTGGAGTTACCCTTTAAATTTCAAAATAACAAATATGAAGATTAATGGAAATAAAAAGATAAAGCAAATTAACATTCCAAATGATTTCATCCTGACTCTGAACCTATGTAAATGGGGAGCTCAAAACAGCATGTCTCTTTCAATATTTATAAACTATTTTTCCTTTTTTCTCCTTAGGCTTACAGCTATTCTCATGCGGTTAGAGCACTCTTGGAAGTGCCGTTTATTAGACAAATTCAACCTAACAGCTAAAGTGCATTTTACCTTCAACATTACTGTCATTTTCAAAAGTCAGAAATAAATAAAAATCAGAAGGTCTAGTTCTCTTTACCTTTTATCCTTTGTATTTCCAGAATTCATACTGAGAGCTTTCCAGACCGTGGTTTTAGGCATTTCATCAGATATATTAATCTCAGAGGGGTCACATCTGAAATCAATGCTTAGGATAGTGAATGTTAGACATATACACAAAACACATATCTCAGTCTGTACTGGCCACCCCCCACCCCCCATCAGAAGGGGGAAGAGTGAGTCTGAGGGAGCCCAGCTAACAGCTCACCAGAGCTCTAGGAATCACATGAAGTCCAGTTCCTATGGCCACTGAGCTTGGTGTAGAAAGCAGCACTATAGTGAGGCTGGTACCCCAGGTGATGGCTGCTCCTCCCAAAGAGTTCACTGCAGATGTTGATAACATCATGACGCCAACAGGATGGCACTGGGAGCTACCACTCACAGAGTACCTACTGCGTGCCATGCGCTCCTCACTCACTTTCTCATTTACACAGCCAAATTGTGTTTGTAGCTTACAAAGGGCTTTCACACTATCTTTTCTTCAGTATCACAGTAACAGAGGTTAAAGCATTCTCATTTTGAAGATGAGGAAATTAAAACTCACAGAGCTGTGTCTGTTTAGGATCAAACAAGTGGAGAATCAAGTCTTTAAATCTGGCCTTTGGTCCCCTATAGCTCCAGAGAACTTTGAATTCTTTCATAGGCCAGATGAGCTTCTTCTAAAGTACCAAGAAAGGAGACAACGTCCAGCTAAAGAAGGGACACTGCTTAGCCGGGCGTGGTGGCACACGCCTGTAATCCCAGCACTCGGGAGGCTGAGGCAGGAGGATCAATGTGAGTTTGAGACCAGCCTGGGCTACAAAAGTGAGCTTAAGGTCAGCCTGAACTGCATAGTGAGACCCTGTCTCAAAAAGCAAAAAAAAAAAAAAAAAAAAAAAGAAGGGACACAGCTCTTCCTGTGCCACGAAAGATTTCAAAGCCTACAGCTCCTTCCATAGTGACATACAGAAAGGTTACTAGGGACCAAAAAACAGACTTTCCTAATCTACTCCACAGGATAACCAGCCATTGATCAGTTCCCCAGGGCCTAGATGATATAGGTTCTCCACTTTCTTCTTGCTCTGTTCCTCTCTTGAACTCTAGGCTCTTCCAGGTAATATGTTCCTCTTGCAAAATGGAAACAAAATGCCAGGAGTGAAACCACATGTAGACCAGATTAATTCCCTGTGGGAACCAACAGGTTTGGTAAAGAAAGAAAAGGGCCTAACTGATTGGTAGAAGTAATGCATTTTGACATCATGACAGATGCCATGAGCCAGATTGGAATGGGGTGTCTTTGTCTATCTTGAAGGGCAGGCCCAAGAGTAGGCATCTCATGTCCATAAGGCTGAAAACTCTTTGGATGTAAAGACCATGTCTTATTTATCTTTGGAAGTGGTGGAAAAAAAAAAAGGATAAAAGGAACATACAGATCTGAGTTTGAATCTTAACATTTATGCTTAGCACCGTAACCAGGGGCAAATTACTCAAATCCCTATAAGACTCAGTTTCCTCACTTGTACAAAGGTGGGTAAGGATACTGAGCTCATAAATGGTTGTAAAGACTGACAGAGTGCACACACATGAGCAAGCCTTTCTGCTCAGGCCTGGCACAGAGGAAGACTCTCAGGACACTGACACCCATATCTTTCTTCTCCTATGACTGCTGGTATCTGACAGAGTACAAGGCACAGAGTAGGCCTTCCGTCCACAATGAGATAGACAAGGCATTTTCTACAGGGTAGAACAGGAAGGCTGAACACCAGCAGCTGGAATTTTGGCAACACCCTCAACCACAGACCAGAACATGCAGAGAATACCCCAAAAGTAAACTCCTTGCCATTGTAGATTTACCTGAAACTATTGTTTTTTCCGGGACTACTTAGTAGCTTTCTGCTTTCTAGGGGGAACTTGTCTCCCCCTATTTCTAACATTTTCTCAACCTCCTGAAACAAAAGAAGACATTATTTTATCTTGGCCCAAAGAAGATAATGAGTCTTTACCAGCACACTCTTCTATCACTACAATTTCTACCTAATTTTCTCCTATGTATTATGAGTATAATTAGGTTCTCTCATAAGATAAAAAGACACAGGACTGGCCAAATAGCTCAGTGGATTTTTTTAAAATATTTTTTTAAATTTTATTTATTTATTTTTTTCTTGTTTCAGAGCCTTTGTTTGTTTATTCACTCATTTTTATGGCCGGCTCAGCCTGCCCCGAGAGCAGGGCTGGCGCAGCATGTGGTGCCAGGGATCGAACCACAGTCCCTGAAGCTGCCCAAGCCCTCCCAAGCAGGCGCTTTAGACCACTGAGCCATCCCGCTGGGCCCCAGCTCAGTGGATTAAAGTGCCTGCAAGCCCTAGTTTTATCTGGGGCCTGCAGTGTGGGCCCTGCCCCCAGGGCACATTGAGATGGCAATTGAGACTGGGCGTGGTGGCACATGTCTAATCCCAGTACTTGGGAAGCTGTAAACAGGAGAATCACTATGAGTCCAATCTATTAGTGAGAACCTGAACACCCTTTAGACCCTTCCCTAAATATAGGGAAAAAAAGAGAGACACATATTTGCACACATAGAATAGAACTGGAAAAAAATTTTTAAAAGAACCTAAATCTGAATAAACCCCTAGATCCAGGGACCAATTTGCTGGAAATGCCAGGAACAGACAAACATGTTAGATGACACCAAGGAAGATATTTAGAAAATTCCACATAGTGGGAACCACATAGGAAAAAAAAAAAGGAAAGGGACCCACTAAAGAAAATGTAACTACATATCAACAAATTACAATAGGTGAAACTTCTTTATGTACCAATTAAAATAAGTTTTTGAAAACAACAATAATAAAGCGAGGCATGGTGATTCACACTTGTAATTCTAGCACTTGAGAGGCTAAGGCAGGAAGTTCATTGCAAGTTCAGGACCAGTCTGGGCTACAGTCAGCTCAAGGAGAGCCTGAACTGCTTAGAGACCCTGGCTCAATTATACACTAATGTAAAGGAAATAATTGCAGCAAAAAGTACAAATATGTTTAAAGTTGTATAATAATAAAATGTAAATGAGCTAAACATTTTAATAAGGAAAGAATACTCAAGTTATTACTATAATAGTACAGAATATTGTGTATTGATTTGGAACATTTGACTATGTATACAACTACCTTCTCCTAGATCAAAGGGAAGAAATCTATTGTACTAATAACCATTAGAGAATTTATAATGTCTACACCCTGTGCTCTGTACAAATACAATGACAACAATATGCATTGTATCAATTATTGAGAATGTATTACCAACATGTTTTGAAACTGTCACATTGTAATTTCTTATTAAAAGTAATAAAAATAATAAAGTTAATTTTAAAAAGAATATTATGTATTCATTAAAACAACAAATGTGTTATATAAAAACACAGAAACATGAAAGTCTTATGAAATCATGTTGAGGAAATCAGAATATTTGTATATCTATACATACATCTATCTATCTATCTATCTATCTATCTAT
>PVJA010036737.1:0-20877 GCA_004027025.1 Myocastor coypus
CTCACTTTTGTAGCCCAGGCTGGTCTCGAATTCGCACCGATCCTCCTGCCTCAGCCTCCTGAGTGCTAGGATTACAGGCGTGAGCCACCATACTTAAAACCTGCTAAAGGTACTATTTTAGAACTTTGCAGGGTTTGGGGAACAATAATTTGACCTATAATAAACCCAAATGTGGATAACAGAAAAACATATTCTGCCTGCACTGCATAAAAGTCAAATATATAATCTACACATTTACAGAAAAATCTATGTCTTCGGCTGTTGCTAAAATGTGAACTGGCATATTCCACCCCAGCCTTTTCACAGGAAACCTTCACTCATTTTGAGAAGAGTGCACATGCTAAGACCGAGGATGATGCTCACTCGATCAATTGTGTAATCTTCTCTCTCTCTCTCTCTCTCTCTCTCTCTCTCTCTCTCTGGCAGGAGAGTCAGGAGTAGCGTGACCTGTGTCCTCTGTGACCCGCTCCGCCCTGCAGCTGTGTTCAGCACTCTGGCCAACAGCAAAGAGACCTGAGTGATGACGCTCCTGCATGCGGGGTGGCACATGCACAGACTCTGTAGGAAACTTGAGAGCCACTGCAAGTGGTTTTCTAGATGAGAACTCAGACCTCTGAGCCCAGACACAGCATTGCAGGTGTGGGAAGCAGAGGACCCAAAGTAAAAAGGCCTTGGCTTTGAAACAAAAAATACTCGAAGTCAAAGCCCAGATGTGAAACTTACTTGGAATGTGATTTGGTATATGCTTGCCTCAATTCTCTGAACATTATTTTTAAAATGATCACGTGAGGAGAGTTAAAATTTCTTCCGAGGTTTACCCCGACCCACATAGTCCCCCACGCTTCCTTTAGACTGAGCTCAAGCTTCCTTTCAGAAATGTATTCATTTTGACCTTTGCTCATCAATAACAACCACACTGGGGCAGGGATTACTTCCGAGATCTGGCTGATCCTCAATAGAGCAGCCTCATTGAACCTCTCAGCAGCCCACCAGAGTGAGCCAGCCAGCCTCTGATGGCCAACTATGTGAGATGTGTACCAGCAATTACTACCATGTAGAAGGGCAAAATGAGAATTTAGAGCAACTCCAAGGCTTCCCGAAAGATTAAGCTAACAGACAGGGGGGCAGCGACTGTCACAAGGCGGCAAATTTCAAGAAAAGAATACTGCAGTTGGCTTTGCAAGGAATCCTTTCAATTCCTACAATGATTTCCCGTCTCCTACAGCAAAGCCTTTTCTGACTGTCAGTCTGGTCCATTTCTCTTATGCATGTACCCTAAAAAGAATGCTCAGATATTTCTTACCACAGTCTCCAAATAAGGAATATACTAAAATCGAGGCTCACTGCCATCACACTAGCATATGTACGAAGCACCAGTACTGGCCATTACCATAAAGAATGAAAGCTCTTCTCTGCAGAAGACTGTCAGCTATCCATGTAGACAGAATGACAGAATTTTCAAAATGAAGAGCCAGTTTGAAAGCTGGTCTAGGCAAGGACCATCAATACATGCCCCCAACTGCCAGGTCCAAGGCTGCTGGGAAAAGGGGTATTTACCCACCACTGCTTAAGTATCAGCACAAAGACTATTTGCCATTTGCAAAGTATCAGAGGTTTCCATGCAATGAAACGATCTCCCTTGGCCACTACCTAGTGATCTTGTTGGCATCACCACCAGCACGTAACCTGACAGGACTCAGTGCGATGTGCTCAGCATCATTCGTGGGCCCCGCCGGCCAAAAACTGCTCGACTTAATTTGTTTTGCTGCTGTTGTTGTTCGTTTTTGTATTGTTTTGTATTTTTCTTTTTCTTTTCTTTTTGTTTTGCGGTACCGGGAATGGAACTCTGAACCTTGTACTTACTGGGCAAGTGCTTACACTGCAGAACTATATTACCAATCCTCGGCCTAATTTGAACTTTGGGCCATGTTTCTAGCTAGTAATGAATGATTAAACAACATCAGAAGATAACCTGACAATTGTAGAAAGGGGGCCATTTCATAAGACAACTTTGTAAGGCTGGGTCTGGCCTCTTTTAAGAAGCTACCATTAAAAAAGAAAGAAAAAAAACAAGAGTAGTTGCTCTAGTCTAAGAAATTATAACAAGACACAGAAGCCAAATGTCATACATAACTGTAATTTTTTTTTTAAAAAGGCACCAAAGTCATTTTCATGGGGATAGCTAAAGCAATTTTAATACACATTTTGATTACAAAAGTCTAATTTCTGTAGGGTGGGTAACAATACTTGAGCTAAAAAGAAAAATGTCCTAGTTTTAAGATAGATAGATAGATAGATAGACAGATAGATAGATTAAATCTGCAATGTAAAGAGTCCCTGAAAAACCTATCTATATTCTATGTACCTAATAGAAACACAACAACTGCATCATCTACCTGATTAGTACATGGCATTTTGGCTAATTATTTTTTCAACTTTTCTGGGTGCTGAATTATTTTTATTTTAAAATTAAAAATTAGTGCCTGATCTTCCCTTTCAACACCCAGCAGCTGCTGGTGGGGCCTGCGGGAGGGCACTGAAAGACCTTTCCTTTGTATTTCTCCTTGCCACCCAACACAGGACCAGTGGGGCAATCAATGAGTCTGTCAATCCATGCCTTGACAGGGTAGCGCCCTTCTCCCCTCTGCCAAATGCCCGAGGAGCTTTGGAGAGAAGGGGAGACTCACCGCAGCCCCTCCATAGGAATGAGGTGCTACCTGGGAGGTGCTGCAGGAACGCAGGCTGGGCAGCCCCGCACCCTGCAGAGCGAACCCCTGCACCACCAGGAGCTTTCAGGATTGAAACAGCTTGTCTGACCATCCATACGACTACATTTAAAAATCAGAATTCTGAACTTCAGTTCCCATAACCAGCCTACCAGAGATAAAACATCTACAATTCCGTTAGTTCTATGTGTCCACGTGCACAGGCCCAGCAGTGACATGACCAGGTAAATGCTCTGCTCACTGAGTGACTCTTCGGAGTGTGACCCCTGCACCCCTCCAGGGCCTGTAAACCAGGTTTGGAGGAGGAAAGAGTTTCAAAATGCTGTTGTTTTCTGATTTTCTTAAGGCGAAAGGAAAAAAAAAAAAAAAATCACTATTTGGTTCACATACACTGCTTTTAAACTTTACTCCTTCAAAATGTTTTCCACAAGTGATGCTGCAGAAAATAAACAATAGATCACAATTATAACCCTGCAGGGCATGTGGTACTCCCGTGTAAAATAAAGCAGACATGGCCTCTGCCCTCCAGGAGTTTACAGAATCCTGGTGGAAACAAGCATCCAGCAAACATAAATAACATGGCACATCTGAAAAAGCACTACGAAGTGGAAGCAGTGTACTAGGGAGGGATGTAGCAGAGGCCCTGCACAGAAGAGGTTCTAAGGAGGAAAGCAGAGCACCGGGCTGGGTTGTTCAACACTGAACACAGGCACCGGGGAGATAGCTCAGCAGTCTAAGTGCCTGCCTGGCAAGCACAAGGACCCAGGTTCGATCCCCAGTACTGCATGCTGTGGTAGCACATGCCTATAATCCCAGAGCTGGGGAGGTTCAGACAGGAGTATCACTACTAGTCCAAACTGTATAATAAGGTCCTGTACCAAATTAATTAATTTTAAAAAAATAAACAAGAACCACTCGTGTATAATATCAAATTAAAAAGCTATATGCATTTTTGTTTACACAAGCCCAAAGTAGCCACTTTCGTAACAGATAAAAAGATTGTAATTTTTATGTCCTATTAAGAGAAAAGTCATTTGTAAAATTTTATGTATCAAAAATAAAAATAATTAAAAGAAAAATCAATTCTTAGATATATGATTGATTTCATATTCAGTCATATGCTTAACTTTAATAATAAGAACAAGTTATGAACAATCCCTTAGAAACAGAGAAAATATATTTCCTCTTATAGCTTCAAAGTTTGGGGAATTTAAAAACACTACTCGATTAGACCTAATTCTTAGATGCTATCCACTGGTTTTAAGATCTAAACATCAAATAACTTTATCAGCACAACATAGCTCAATTATTTGCTGAGAAATGAAATGAATTTTAGTAAGGGTAAAGCTTGGTCTTCATCAGAGAAAACAGGATATGGGCCTGGCTATTCAGTGGGAGAATTCTGTAACCCCAACCTCAAGGAGCTTACTGATTTTCAAGAAACTGCGATTTTCATTGCCTCTTAATCGAAGGTCACATGCAGTACTTCTGTGTCTTGTATTATCTAATTAAAGCAAGAAGTCTAAAAGCTTTCTCAAGGTCAGAAATCATGCCAGATTTTGAACACAAGTTACGTGAAATACACTTCTAAAGGCCATTCTCAGAAACAATCAGACCTAGCTGCACGCCAGCAACAGCAGAGGAGCCATCTGAAAAGCACAGGCCAATACCTACGCTTCTAACCTGACTGGGCTCAGGACCCAGCCTTCCGCAAATCAGTCTCCCCCATGCACACTCATCTTGCCTAGGAAATGCTAATAAAGATGTCACCGCTTTAGACTCAGGATATGTCCCGGGAAATAAGACAAGCAACTTTTCATCAAGGCTGAGCCTCCATTCAGCGAAAACTTCTGCCCTAATAATGGTCATTTGTGTTGATCTCATCTCTCACTCAAAAACAGGAGGTCTCAGAAAAGTTAAAAGTTTGCAAACTGCCCAGTATCCTACTTGAAGCAGGAAAGAGTCCAAAGTAAATTATATTTTGCCCCTTCTGTCATTTGCAATGATACCCATTAGCAATTAGAGATTTGCTATTATGGGATTAAGGCTGTGGTATCATGTAAAAAAGTTTATTTCTACTCATTTTCATTTCTGTCACACTTTCCATTCTAAGTTTTATTTTTCCTGCCCATAAAAAGTAATATGAGGTTGCAATTTGGCAAGACAGTTTTAAGCCTGGGTGTGATTTCCATACCCCAATTTGATTTAAATTTTTCTTTCTATATTTATAAAACTTTAAAAAGCCTACTTAGCCCCTTATTTTACCCTAATGGTTTACTTCCCTGGTTTATTTTTCATATTAATTTCAAAAGTGTCAATAAGTGACCACATTTATTTCTGATAATTTCACATGGAAAAAAAAAAAACAATGAATTTGAATTATTACTCATAGTTTTACTACGAACAACTTAGTTGATAATAAAGAACTTAATTTTTTGTTAAAATATCCAATTTTTAAAAATGGATTAACAGTATATCCTTCAGAGAAACATTATATATGTATATATATGTAAATATATATACACATATATATATGTAAATATAAAACCTAGTGATTACCAGTGATAAACATTATGTACATACATACACATAACCTCCATAACCTGGTGATAAATACTATAGATTTATATGTGCAATAACTGGGTGGACCTTTGAAACAATCTATATCTCATAGCAGTATTTCCTCCCAGACAGGGTCCTAATACCTGTTGCTTACCAGCACTATTTCTTTATGCCAGATAAAATGCCCCTAGGACTGAAATAAGCAGGCCCCCTTCCAACACTGCTCATCCTGCTCATCCCTTCAGGACCACAGGACAGGCGGGCTCCTTAGGGCAGATTCTCTAAAGGTTTTCTGTCCCACTTCTTAATAATGTAGGGAACAGGACAAACAAAAGCTCCCTCCCCAGGAGTCACTCACCTTGCCCCACAGTGGGAAGCCATCTCAGCTGTGATCTGCTACCTAGAGGGGAAGCCTGAGAGACTGAGACTTTTGCCTCCCTTTTGGTTTGTATAGCTGGTGTAGGAGACAGGGATTCAAAGTACAACAAAGCACAAGAGAAACTGATTGCCTGGAAGACACACCATGGTCTGTTCTACTCACAAATTTCACAGAAGGCAAAAATGAATAGGATGTATACTTCTCATTCATGTTTGGACCCTCACTCTCTACACAGGCAGTTTCCAATATTTCCCTTTCACTACCCTTAAAACATCACCTTGTTGATTGATACTCCTGGGCCCATGCTAAGCACAGAGACAGTCCTTATAAGAGTCACTATCATGTAGCAGAAATAACAGTAAAGGAATCTCCACACTCCACAGCTAGACGCTCAAGGCTTTGTAAGAAAAGCAGAGGCAGTCATATCCCCATACAAAAGACTTTTCCTAGACACCAGTGTCTCAGAAGCAACCTCCCAAGGCCCAGAAATTCAGCCATTCCATGCCAGCCAGCCACTTCTATTTACCCTCTCTGCCGCTCTCCACTTCTCACCTTGTGTTAGAAAAAAAAAAAGTTCAGTTTCTCCCGAGGGCAGTACTCCCCACAGCAGAGGGAGGATGGCCTGTGCTCTGCACACACAGACAGACTCACACGGTCTGGTCTCCCAAGTTAAGGGGCCTCACGCTTACTCAGCAGAGGAAATCTTTGTGTCTGTGAGGAATCATGCCAATTCCTATTAGTAAGAAAGGATACAGGGGCGAGCGAGGAAGCCTATTCTCTCAATGACCAGCAAAACGGACCTCTGCCAGGACCATCTGCAAAAAGGAAGGATGCCATCAACTTTCTTCTCCCCAAAACTCTAGTGACCTCCACCTTGACCCTCTTCAGTAACCAGATTCACAGGAACCGGCTCTTCTGCAGGAATTGAGAGCTTTACACCAGAGACCCAGCCCTGAAAGGATTGTTGCCCAGACTATCTGCCCCGAACATGTGCACTCACATTCCAAAGATGTTTCCGCTGCCCTGGAATGGCTGTAAATTTCTTTCCTGCAGAATTCTCTCCAAACAAACTGCCATGAACTGCACTCCGGCAGGAGATCTGAACCGAGCACCGTTCATCTCATTGCCACAAATCTTTCAGATGCTGAATATGACTGAGTTGGCAACTGGTCCCAAGGAGTCAACTTTAAAAATGCAAATGTATACAGAGGGAAGAAAACACCAACCCACCAGAAATCTACCTCTCCTGTTAGATGAGTGAATGTAAAAGAAACTTCCTGCAATGCTCAAATGCATGTCTGCTTACATTTCTCGGAGATATATTGAACAGGTTGTTTTAAAAATCGTAGGTGAGTTTTTCTCCATAGTACTACAAAACTGAAAGAGTTCAAAAGAGTAAGCGTCCTTTCTCCACCACAGAAAGAATGCACATTTTGTTTGGGTGAATAATTAAACAATAGAGAGCTTTGCAGGTTATAATATTTCAAATTATATCAAGAGTTTCCCAAAGGAAGAAATCAAAACTCTTTTAAAAAGTATAAATTTTAAAAATTTAAATGTATTATTATTATCCACACTGAAATTTTTTTAAAAAGCGTCTATAAAATCTCAATTATCTTGAAATAAAATCTTCCATTTCTACCTAGTGATAGTATTTTAAAAAATCAGTTCTCTCCAGAGAGTTAAAAGTATACGAATACATAGTACACAGAGAGGCAAACACACACGTGCTACACCTTTGTATTACACTGGCATTTTATTATTTAATTAAATTATTCATATTTTTCTAGCTCATGCATGCTTCCCTTGAGACGGCTTTACTGTTAGCCTGCTAGCCTTGACTTTCAGCCAAAAACAATTCAGAAACAAAAAGGGACAACAAATCATATTTTCACAGACATTTTTATCCCTCAATACCACCCTGTTTTCACACAACACCACACAGTCCCTATGAACACTATACTTTCGTGCAGTAGCCACTGAACCCAAGGTCTGACGCCTGGTTCCACGAAGCATTTGCTAGGTAAAAAAGTCTTAAGTTCTTAATTGTAAATAAGCTCCTTTGATAGAGCCCGACATTGCTGGTTTGTAAGCAGCCCCATGGTATGGGCTGATGGATTAGAAAATAAAAACAAGCCAGTGGGGTGTAGTTCTGATCCGGCAGAGATCTAAAGATGAGGTGTTTATTAGTTCTAAGCTCTGTGTTATTTCAGTACTTAAAAAGACCGTCACTAGCAGAATTTCGGGGTCGCTTAGTGTCACCATTGAAAATGCATAATCAAAATTTACAAAACACACCGATTCCCAGATTCATTCTCTCCACCCTTCCCCAGCCGAGGTTCACGCTTACCTGGTGACAACCCTGTAGGTTTGATTCTCTCCCATAAGATGAGTATGAGCCCCGTTCTGTTTTACCTGCCAAGAGAAACAACGAAAAAGGTATAAATTGTGCTTTTCCTTTTTTTTTTTTTTTTTAAAAAAAGTCTCCTTCAGGTACCAGACATCTACTGTTCTTCCCCGATGTTTACACACGTAAAGTAGGCACTGCTGGCTGTGTGTGCAAGCAAGAGAGGGAACAGCCCTTCCTCACTCTGCGATGATAAACTGGAAAAAATATCCTTCATTCCTATTCTTAGCCAAACTGCTCCACACTTCCCAAAACTGTCATTCCAATGGCCTCCACTTTCTGTAACAAACAAATTGTCATGCCTTATTTTCACTCTCCTTCTCTCTTGCAAAATTTAAACAATTTCATTTTTATTTACACAGCAGTCAAATTATAAATGTAATGATCCTTGCCCATTGATTATATTGACACTTAAAGGGAGGCCAAAGTTAATCAATCCCAGGCCTTCCTGATGGTGAACTTAGGAGAGAGGAGAGAGAGAGAGAGAGAGAGAGAGAGAGAGAGAGAGAGAGAGAGGGAGAGAGAGAGAATTCAAAATTCTGAGTCTCTTTTCTTTAAACTCTTTTACAGGAGTAAATCCCACCATGGTCAGGAGGATGACAGAGCTTACATCTGGGGAAGAGGGCTTTGGAAAACTCATCCACTCTGACCCAAGTTCAGATCCAGCAGGAGCCCCAGGAGGCAGCGGGATCCTGGCATATGAGTGTCTTACTCTTGCGACAATAACCCAAATTTCTTCAGCAGACTGCTCTGCTGTGCAGAACTTCTGTTGTTATTCCACGACAGGTAAAGAAAAAAATCAAGGCTACTCATTTGTTTCTTACAAAGTTCGGTTAGCCTTAATTATCAGCCGGGACAAATAATAAAATCACATCACAAGAGATCTAAGCAGTAGAACCCAGCTGGTGATTTGTGGAGTCTATGCAGAAAGTAGCCACAAAAGAAGACAAGGAGCTACTGAGGCAGCCCACAGGCACTGGCAGGTGCTCCTTCCCTCCTGACCTCAGATTTGAGGTGTGCTGGGCTTCATGCACAGAGCTGTGTTAGCCTATATTCTTAGCAGGAAAATTCCAGAACTTGTTATTTTGCGGGGCTGAATTACCACTGTCTTAAAGTTCACCACCCTGACATTTCCCCCTCATAAATGAAATTAACGCAAATGCTCAAAGTATTGGCAGTCTCTTAATATTTTAGTTAAACAGCAATGGTGCTAGAGCATGCCTTTCTGACAAGGCACAAAGAATACATCTTTCAGATACAAAAAGCACCTTATGCCTAAGATACATGCACACATGAGAGAGAGAGAGAGAGAGAGAGAGAGAGAGAGAGAGAGAGAGAGAGAGAGAGAAGGTGATCTTCAAAGAAAGCTAAACTTGATCTTAAAATTATCTGACTGTTCCCCAGTATGAACTTTTTAACTGATTTTAATGTGTCTTGAACTTGGTGGGGGGAACCATCTCCTCCCTCTACTTCAGATACAGTATGTAGTGCAGTGTAAAATCCATGTGTGTATCAGTTTCAATTCCAGTGAAACAAGACACCATCCCACAGATTGTCTCCCTAAGGAGACCTAAGACAGTAGCTCCCTCACACGGGGACTGTGCACTGGGCAGGTGACCATACATGTACCAGCAGTAGAAGTGTGGCCACACATGCATCTCGGTAA
Organism: Myocastor coypus; assembly: GCA_004027025.1. Lineage (NCBI taxonomy): Eukaryota > Metazoa > Chordata > Mammalia > Rodentia > Myocastoridae > Myocastor > Myocastor coypus. The sequence goes on from PVJA010036737.1 coordinate 9,741, forward strand.
GTCAAGCTCAAGCTACTCAGCCTTTAAGCTCTCCCAGTAAGCATCACTAACAGAAAGTTCTTGACCTTTACAAGACATATTGGAGGACTCTATTTCCCTTAAACTCTTTATATCTAAAAATGTTCCAGCATAAAATCATGACCTAATTCATTTTCATATCATATTCACTGCTCAAGAAATAGACTGGAGGTAGGCAGGTAAACAGAAAGAAAGAAAAGAATCTGCCTATGATTTGTGGATAAATGAACATCCAGTGACCTATTTTGAGAATTTCAGAAAATTAACTTGTAAAAGGCAAAACACAGAGCAAGAAAGGCTACCGTTTTATTTTTCTTACAGAAGGAATCATTGAGGAGATCTCTATAGAATTTCACCGTCTATATGGTTTTCTAATCCCAACTCTAGTACAAAGAACTAAAGAAAAGGATTCCTACCAGGATCTTTCTCATTTTATATACATAAGTTGGGGCCATTTCTTCTATTATTTTTATAAAGACACAAGGACAAGCAAATAGGTTTTTAAAAGAGGGACAGGGGAAAGGATTAAGTGGAGGAGAAAGAGGAAAAGAAGAAATAGACTAGAAAGAGCAAAGGATACAAAGGGAGAGGCAGGGGAAGAAGAGAGGAGAGACTACAGATCCATGTTGCCTGAGTCTCCAAGTACGTTTGGCTACAGGGCCCGGCATTCTTTACTATCATATCAGATACAGACTGCTTAATCTTAATTTTGCTTGTTAAAAAATATTTATCCAGATACAAAAATAAACCCACTGCAAATTACAAGTTGTCAGGGTTAAAAATCTACTCCTATTTGTGTGGGGGAGGATGAGAGACCAGCATAGACATGAATCGTTCTCAGTAATGTGAGTGTTTCCATGACATCAATGGGCACCCGTCCAGGACTCTGTCGAAGTCTGCGAGGTACCAAAGAGGCAGCGCAGCCAGCAGGAGGCTGCGAGGTGGACTTTTTTTTTTTTCCCAAGGATTATGCTCCTTGTGAAGATTTCATCTGTAGCCTCCACTTTCACCACCGAATAGATAGCTCCGAGACGCTGAGCGAGCACGCTTCATTCTGATAGTGTAAGCCTTTAACTTCATTATAGCTTTCTGTTCCCAAATTTGACTATAAACTGCCCTCAGAATACAGACTCCTGCCGGAAAGCAAAACAATCAGGAATTGTGGACCAAAACCCAAGACCGTCTCAGACTAAGATTTTTCATTCCTATCACTTTTTAAATAATAAAAAGCAGCAATTTTAAAATGACACCTCTGTTTTTTTTTGGGGGGGGGTATATCTGTATATTTTGTGTAAATCATCTATTAAGAATTAGCTATGGTTTTGCTATTGATTTTCTGCTTAAAATTCACTGGAACCAGTATTTCAGATAATAACATTTTCAAGAGTGTAGGTAACATGTTTGAGGAGGATCCTGAAGTAACTATCTGTGCTTAGGAACACAAAAGATCTCAAATATCTGCATTTACTCTGTGCTTGTCAGGCATGGATTTTTGTCACTTATTTCAACTGGCTGGTGAGGACAGCCTTGTTCTTCTTCCTCCCGTCTTCACCACCCACCCACCCCCACCCTCACAACACAACGGACGCTTTGAACGAGCTAAAGGTTCTATTTTCGCAATATTTAAAAGAGATAGCAGTGACGAACAAACCCAGCGTGTTCACTGCGGAATTTTCGAGACAACCCTCCAGTACTAGAATGCGACAGCCGCTGCGGATATTTTTTGGCACAAAGACAATGGTGGCAGTGCCAAGCCCTATGGCTAAAACTACTCAAAAGAGGCATAAGGGTGGCATTAATCGCTCAAGTCTTTTACTGCATGGAGTACTGTTGTCCATATTTTAAAAACTAAAAGTACCCATTAGTAACATTTGTCGTATGCCCATAAATTGGGCCGGGGAGGGAGGGGGAGAGACCCTGAAATATATACCCAAAACAAATCTTGTCAGACATTTGATTCATTTTTTATACCTAAAAGGACCAAATGTTAAATTTTGCTGGTGGTGATGACTTCCATGCAGGAAATGAATGGTACGACCTAATGAAGTACACTGAGGGCTGACTGAAAGCCGCAGAGAGGATTTCATAAGCTAAATCGACATATTGGCTAAACAACTTTCTTCCGCAGAAATGATGTATACAAGGAACATGTAATACTATGTCACAATTTTTTAAATTAAACAAGAAAAGCACTGTAAATGAGCAGACACAACATCCGTCAATCAATCCTTCTGGAGACAAAGGAGAGAAACACGCAGACCCTTCTTTAAAACAAGTCGGTGTCTACAGTGAGCAAACAACCCAGAAAGTTAACACATGTCCTGTCCAAATTGAACCCACCCTACTGCTAGTCTGTATTTAAATTTCATTATTAAAATGACATCGAATGTCAATCAATGAAGGATTCACTTGCCTCTTCTGCTGCCCCTGAAAAAAGTAATCTAAGGAGAAAGTATCAATAACTTGTAATTGTAAGGCCAATATTTTTACTAATCTATTCTTTTTTTTTTTTTCTCTGTGTCCCCAGAAGCAGAAAGAAATGTGTTTTTCATTTGGGGGCAGAATGCTTAACAAATGTCTATAAAATACAAATTCATTGTTTCTCTACTCTCCTACTGTCTCTCATTGGATTTCCAATTTTTCTTTCTGAATATCCATGGTATCCTATTGCAAGGGAATTGGATGATCATAAAAATATTACCTCAAGGAAAAAGTGGTGTCACAAAGACACTCTTTTCACATGAATGCTTTTAAGGAGAATCACTTTTCATGAGTTACTATACCTAGACACGTGTGGCAGCCAAAAGCCACACAGAAAGAGCCAGAGACAGACAAGAGCACCTTATCAATACAATGATTTCTGGAGCAAACTCAAATATTGACGATCACCCTGGTGGTTGACTAACAGGATAATAGGTCATATTTCCACGGCCTTCCATCTGTAAAAGGCTATTTTCCCAATTATGCTTTAATGGTAAGTGTTACCCTCATCTTAAAACAGACACACCTGTATGGTGGAATACATCATCCTATGAAAAGCCTGGACGAAAAATTATCTGATGCCACAGGACAACACCAAGCAGGCTGTTTACTGTTAATGCTCACTCTGGGAACTGAAGAATGAGCCTTTTGTTCCCTAGCATCAGGCTTGGGAACTCATCATAAACATGTTTGCCTCAGAACAAATCCCTGTCCCTGTCCCTGTCCCTATCCCCACTGTTTACTCTATTAATCTTTTTTTTTTTTTTAATGCACTTAAAACTGCTTCATTCAACAATGACTGGAAGTAGTGGGATTATACATGGGCTACCATTAAGAGTCCTTTCATCTTTCCTGCCTTTTCTTTCTCTCTTCAAATGAAAATAGCTTAATCCTTAACTTATGTGAGCCACTACCCAAGGGGCTACGTGCACACTGATTCCTTCTGTCTACAGGGCAAGCAGAGGCCAGCAATACAAATACCATTTTACAGATGAGAAAACTGAGATTCAGAAAAGTGCTTGAGGACATGTAGTTCCGTGTGAAGGCACCAGAGTTCAAATCCTGACAGTTCACAAGTTCTCAGAGGCTCTTAGTTCGCTGCTGTGTTACTGGTGTTTAAATTCTGGGAAAAATAAAATATAAATAAACTATGGGCCACTACTGAAGACTCTCAAATCCCAGAGCTCAAAACACTCATGAATTTGATATGAAATTAATGAAAGTGTCTTTTAGGCGGTGATAATTTACATTTACATGGTGTTTTATTCCTAAAAGGTCTCTAGGTACTTCGTAGCTGTATAAATGATAGACGTGGAATCTGTGACGTCTCACAATTAACTGCCACCGTCTCCATGTTAACTCAAAAGAAGTAATTAACAAAATCATGGCAGAAAACAGCATTTGTACCTAGTTTTAGATGAAGCTGATGACTTTACAGTAAAATGCACAAAGAAAGGTGAAAGCAGTCATGCAGGGCAACCCAATGTCAATCACCGAGTGTCTTCTATGGAAAAGTGATCCTCTAACAAGCTCAAAAATATAACGGTAAACTGACCAAAAGAACTCTGCAGGGTCAGCAAGATAGCTCAGCAGACTAAGTGCCTCTCCTTAGGCAAGCACAGGCACCGGGATTCAATCCCAGGCACTACCAGCCACGCTAGCCCCACCCCGGAGCACGCTGAACCAGCCATCCAGTCCTGGTGTGGTACTGCACACCTGTAATCCCAGCGCTGGGGAGGTTGAAAACAGGAAAGTCATTATGAGTCCAAGCTGCCTAGGGAAACCCTGTACCAAATACATAAAAAATAATAATAACGATAATAAAAAGAACTCAGGAACATTAAACTACATATCTTTTACCTTCTTCCAGAAATTTATAGTGTATCTTGACATGATTAAGGCTCTAAGGCCTGCAGCAAGGATATTTAGTTTAATGCTTCCTAAATGTATTTGACACAAAAAAACATAACTGCTTATATTTTTGTTGTCTATTATTTTGTTGTCTAGAAATTTTAGAAAGCATTATTTTTTTTAGTTGAACACTAAGAATATATTGGGTTAACACGTTTACAGTTTTCTACCAGATAACTGGTATAAATGAAAAATTTTTACTTCATCATATTGAAATGCGTCCAAAAGCATTTTGTTTTCTGGGAGGGTGATATTTCCGTTGATTTACATTTGCCATGAAAATCTACAGATATCAGGGCTCCCCCTCACTGCTCTGACTGCTTCTCCCTCATTTCTGATTCCAGTTTGGAAGCAGCAGTCAAGAGTTTACTGGCAAAGGGCTAGGGGTACAGCTCAGCGGTGCAAGCACGTGCCGGGCAAGCTCTAGGTCCTGAGTTCGACTTCCGGTACCAGAAAGAAAAATGTTTACTGTCAAAGGAAACAGAAGTCAACACCCCCCTTTTGGTTTCTAAAATTTCCAGGAAGAGAGATTTCTCCTATACAAAATTACTCCATCAGGACAACTCAGAATTCATCCACTAATATTTCATTTTAAAAAATTGAAATTGAAATAAATTTCATGCCAAAAAAATTACAATGCAATCCCAGCAAACAAACAGGTCACCCTGCAACCCAGGAAATCCTCTTTCTTTCGTTACTGAGAAGCAGGGGACAACACGGGGAAAGGTGATTAGGCAGATAGCTTGTACACAGTGAGCAGTGAGGCTACATAGGAAATGCAGAACTAGCCATGTGCTTGGAAGAGACTGGCATTAGCCTTCCCTCTCACTGATAAGCTTTGGGTCATCAAAGCAGAAAACGTAGTAGTGGTCTGTAGGTCCGATCCTGTCAGAGATGGTCCTTTCGGCTGTGCCTCACCCGGCCTCAGCTCACCTGCAGCCACTGTGCTGGCCCCAATCCTGCATACACAGGGTGGCTGTGCACACACACCGCCATCTTGGGCCACTGCTCCAAGGAGCTGAGTCTACATTCAGTTCTTCACAAAGCACTTACCTGGCACACTACACAGTACGGAAGTTATTCGGCTAATTATTTACAACAACACACTGTAGAAACTCATTAAATAGACATTTTAGCCCTTGTTTTCATAGCCGATGTCCCTAAAATTAGGAAAAGAAGTGAAAATCTAAAGAGGCTATATAAGCATGAGGAAGCAAACCTAGAACTTCCAATCCCGGGACAAGGCCCTGTCCTACAACATGCCACCTCTTACAGGTGTGTCTTGGATACATATTATTGTTCTATACTGAGACAGCAAACACCATTCGGCTTGCCTTTGAGATATCATGACCCTTTGCCAAATAATTTTAACATAACCCATGAACTCCAAGAGCCCCCAAGAGCTCTGATAAATGAAAGTGTCTGAATTAATAAATATTTTGAGTGAGCATCTTCTGGTATGTCAAGAACTACCATGCTACAGAACTACCATGATACAGATTAAAAAATTAGCCTTAAACAATCTCCTAAGCCCCCAAAACAACAGCCAAAATAACCCTCTCTTCTGGCAGTATCTGGTTTGCAAGGATGCACATTATCAAATTCAAGCACATGACTTTTATGTTTTATGTTTCAAATGCAGAAAAATCTTTCATTGAAAATAACACTAATTCCACAGAGTATGCAATTAATCAACATAATCATGGGGATAACTTCACTCTTTGGGGAGGTGTGTCAAATAACTCCTTAAGGCCACTAAAGTACCACTTGAGCCACCAAAGTAATGATTTTCTGAATCAGCAATTTGTACAAGAGTCCCCCGGAGACCGGAAGGACTCAGGGCAACTCAGAATCACTTGACTTACTTCTAATGAGTTCACTCACCATTGGCTCTGAGTGAACACTGTGTCAACAGAGCCCCCTCACCTTTTAAATATAAGTTTCAAATTTGAATGCAAATACAAATACAAATATACACATACGATACTCCAACCCCATACTGGGTATAAAACCCAGGGCATCACACTGACCTACATCCTCAGCCTTTTTCTAATTTTTATTCAAAGTCACTAATTTCTGCAGGCTGGGTTTGAACTTGTAACATTACTATCTTAACTTCCCAACTCTATTTTATACTTCGATAGGTGTTAGATTCTGTGGTGACTGCATATAACCAGGCCGTCAGGAACTTATTTGGCTTTAGAACAAACAACATTTATATTTCAAAGATTATTCTTTATTCAAAACGTCTTTCATATAAAAATGAGAAAATTATTTTACAATGCATCTATCAAAAGCAAACAGACATAAAACATTTTTTTCCCTGTTTTCATGCAGAAAGCCACAGACAGGATGGATGTAGAGAAACCACCTTGCATAGATTCCATCTGTGGCTAAGAGACCAGGCTGATCACGAAAATCCTTAGTCAGACTTTTTCTAAAAACAAATTCCCTGATTTTCTACCCGATGGTAGCTTAACACAGTGGAGTGGGATCTGGCGTTCTCTTTTTATTTATTTTTAATAAAATTCTACTGTTATCTTAACAAGCTAGGTGTAAGAGTAACCAATTTAGTGATAAACACAGCTCTATACGATTACATTCGATAAAATTCCAAAAGACCTCCCAATCAAAAAGATATCAAGTCATAGGTTTCTTCTAGATCCAAAATACTTTAAGAAGACTTCCATAAAGACAAGCAAGTGTTGATCTCCCAGGCTCTTTTCAAGGCTTTAAATTTGCTCATCTCCACTACCCAAGTGCAGTTGTTGTTGAAGAAATGATTTTGTATTATACCAAGCAGAACTCCTTCTCTAAACCCCAGTTTTCCCAACCAGAAGAACCCAGGATTTTATGGGCAGCTGCTCCCGTGCCATCAGAGTCCTGGTCCAACGAGCTCCAAGCGTCCCCTCTCTGCTACCATGAGTGAGGAGACCTGCAAGACCCCACGCGGAGCTCCATGACCCTGCCTGGGTTCCTGCGCCTCACAGGGCCCACTCACCCAGGCACTCTCCTGTGCCCACCATCAGTGACGTGTGTGTGCAAAGTCTCACACCAAGGGTGAGAGCGGGGGCCCTTCTCTCATCTCACAGATCTGTGAAAGCTCTGGCAAGACGCAGCAGAGGAACATCCAATGAGGAGGACTTCATTGCCTGGCCAAAGTTTTCGGAATATACTGGCAAATTTTAAGAAAATCCAACAGTTACACTGCTCCATACAAATCACTTTTAAGCATAAATTATTTAATAACTATGCATTCTAATGTTCTCAGGGATAACAAAAGTAAAAAAGAAAAGATGTTAAAACTGAATAAATCAAAGTTGAATGGAAAATGGAGATGAAGAATAGTATTCTGTTTTATTTTATTTTTTGAGGGGAAGGGTCTATAGGGTGTTCAGGGTCTTACTACTAGACTGCACTCGTAGTGATCCACCTGCCTCACAAGGGCTGGGATTATAAGCTTGAGCCTCCATGCCCAGTCTCAATTGCTGTCTCAGGGAGCCCTGGGGGGTGGAGCCGGCATGGCAAGCCCAGGGATTAAACCTGTGGCCCCTGTGCCTGTTTGCAGATGCTTTAATCCACTGAGCTATTTGGCTGGCTCTAGTATTATTCTTTAGAAAAAGATAAAGGAAGCCTTATTATTTATGTACACTAACTACATTACATATCTCATATATGGCCCAAGACAATTTCTCTTCATTTAGTGTGGCCCAGGCAAGCCCAGCATATCTAGGAGCTGCAGGTTGGCCACTTCTGCTCTACAAAAAGCATGAGGGTCAAGAAAGCTTTAAATATGGAAAAAAAATAGATATAGATATAGATATAGATATAGATATAGATATATAATTTAGCATTATGCCTACATATATAAATAACATTTTTGACTCCACACAAAATGTGTCACTGATATAGACCAATCTGTAATAAAATAAAGGATCATCTCTAGAACCCTAGTACTGAATTGTAATTGGCTTTTATTCTTAAAGAATACTCCTAATTTTAAAACTAGGGCTAAACAGCCAATACTTTAAAACACATTGCAGATCAGACAGGAAGTAGAGAGACTGCTCTAACCAGCAGGGAAAAGGAAGAATGGTATTTGAGGGAGGTGAGGGGACAAATCTACTCTTTAACATCAATTTGATAGGAACGGGCACTCAACAACCTGCCTAATAAATTGGGCCAGCCCCCTCTGAGTCCAACCACCTCACAGCATAAGCTACTGTTATAGGAAGGTGCAGGTCCACAAGCCCGTGAGGCCCATGTTGTGAGGTTTGAGAGCAGTTTCTCACTTCCTGAATCTGAGAACATTGTCTCAGTGAAGAGAAAAGGGTGGGGAACACAGAAAGGAAGGCAGGCAGAGGGTAGGGTGATCAGGGAGAAGAAAAGGAAAGGAACAGCCAGAAGAACGACTTCATCTGTCCAATATATGCCAGAAAATAAAAGATGCCCTTTGAGATACATGTTTACAAAGCTTCCATTCTGAAAATCGTAGAAACTATCATCTGAATAGTTACAGAAAAAGTCTATAAAAAATCACAACATGGAAACAGACATTTGTTGGGATGTCTGTGTGTACCATTTGCTGGGTGCTGCACAATTAATGGAAGACATTATTCTTCAAGAGGACAGAATCTACTGGCTGGAAACACTCTGAAGTCGACCCAGTACTATGCATGAGTAAGAGGTTTCGCAGGATAGAAAGTAGTGCAAAGAAGGGCACCGGGCTCAAGCTCACGGAAGACAAGGCGGTACCAGGAGAGGCGTATATTAGAGATGCTGTGCATAATGATACTGTAACATACTGTAGTGAGGACTTTGTACTTGTTCTAGTGAAATTCATAGTTATAGGACAATAATTCAACACTCATAAATAATGTATCCAAAATAAAGTTTAAGGAAATGAACTGGAAGCTAAAACTGGAAAAATAGACTATAACATGTTATCTATCCCTAGATCTAAGTCTTTTGATCATTCCATGTTTGAAGTAGCTGTGTTGGGAATTTTGGTTGGCACTGCTAACAACTGAGAGAAATTTGTGATGTAAGACAAAGACTGTAAAGATTCTAACTGTCTTCTCCATGCAACAAACACCAAACTAATTCAATCAAGTCATTTCAACATCAATAGAAATCACTTACACAAACATCATTATGAGAAAGACCTTGATGAAACTATGTGAGCAGAGACTAGCTACTTCCCTAGATGTATTCTTTCTACCAAGGCCTGTTGCACTATGAGGACCCAGGGACAGTCTCCACTGAGCCATGACAAAGGGGCCTGCTCTCTGCCTTCTAACTAGCCTTGAGTATGTTGGTCCTATGGTTTGGAAACAGAGACACCATCTGTGATCTGTTCTTTTCCCATCTCACAATCCATGATCAATAGAAAACACACATGCACACACAGAAAGCTCCACTCCAGGCACCATCATCAATGTCTGCAAATCAGCACAGCTCACTATGATTTGCAAGGAAACCAAAATACCTTTATGTAAAGCATCGTGAAGTATCATGTTCAAAACACCCTTCTCCTAAGTTAAGAAAGTAAAAAGAAAAAAAAAAAATTCCCTACAGGATTTCTCCACTAGAGCTCACCCTCCACACCCAAGACACACATAGGGTCATAATTCAAACATCGAGTCTTTCCTATTTCAAATTTCATTCTCAACTTGCACAAACGAGAATCTTCTATAAATGTAATCAGGCTAACTATGAAAATAATGAAACTGTGATAAATGGCAATATGAGACGAGTCATGTAAAATCTCAAAAGTGTGTGGGGCTGGGAAGATAGCTCAGTGGTCTAAGTGACTACCTGGTAAGCACAAGAACCTGGGTTCGATCCCCAGTACTGACACCACTTGTGCTAGTCCCAGAACTGGGTGTGGTGATACACACCTATAATCCCAGTGCTGGGGAGGCTGAGACAGGAGGACCACTATGAATTTGAGCTTAATAGCAAGACCCTGCACCAAATAAATAGATAGACAGATAGATAGATAGATAGATAGATAGATAGATAGATAGATAAATGATTTTTAAGACTTTATTTATTTATTTATTTACTTACTTACTTACTTACTTATGGCGGGCTCAGCCTACCCTGTGGGTGGGGAAGGCGCAGAAGGTGGTGTTGGGGATCATACTGCAGTACCTGAGGTTTCTTAAGCTGGTACTTTAGACTGCTGAGCTATCTCACTGGCCCAAATCAATGATTTTTAAAAATTAGGAAAAACTCGAGGGTCTTCTTAGGCAGACACTGGGCCCATGCTTTCAATTCCTATGCCTGCTTACTGGTCCCACCCCTGGTGAGCACTCAGAAGGTGATTGAGACTGGGCGTGGTGGCATGCCTATAATCCCAGGGCTTGGGAGGTTGTAAACAGGAGGATCACTAAGAGTCTGACAGTCCTATCTATGTAGTGAGACCCTGTCGACTCTATATAAATGCAAAAAACAAAGCAAAAAAAAACAAGCAAAACAATAACTCTCAAGAGTGACACAGACTTTACATGTTATTTTGAGATTTTTAGGAATATATATTTAGCAAAAACACTGAAAATAAAAACCTCAACTTTATTTCCAAATAAAACCAAATTAATTGCAATACCCAGTATTAATCTACAACTTTGCAGGCACTGCAAATATCTAATTAGTTGTGCAAATATAAAAAAGAAAACAAAAACACCCCAACCTTGAAAAGTTAAAAAAAAAAAAAAAAAAAAAA
>PVJA010036738.1:0-20870 GCA_004027025.1 Myocastor coypus
TATAGTCTCCCTAATATAAGAACTTTAAAGAAGAAAACAAGAACTTAAGGGCATAACACAGCTGAATGTGTTATGGATTAAACAACGAAGTGACTGGAAGCAGACAAAGCAGAAAACATATCAATAGCAAAACCATACACTTATGTACACAGGATGAATCAGATATTGGTCTAAAGAACCTTCAAAAGGTTCAGCATATTGACTATAGCACAATGTAATGCTAAAACTATGTTTGGAATACATATCACTCTTGTCTTTTTGATATGTACTGCTCCTGGTGTAAACTCAGTTACTGTCATTCTCTCAAGAGTAGTACTTGAAAATAAGAGACTGGGCCAAAAACCATATTCTTGACAGGCTGAGACCGGGGTACAGGATGGGGCAGGGTTGGGGTTATGCTCTGGTCCCAGCCTGAGACCAAGAGAGGGAGTATTTGGGGCAGTGTGCCTAGGAAACAAAGAAGGAGAGTGTTTGGGGTGGGTGTCTAGGAAATCTTAAGTCCTTGCCTATCACTGTCACTGCAGAAAATCCTCCTTCACAAAGAGAGGATGCTGAACATGGAAACAAGATTTCCAGGGCTTTTCAGGCAGTCTCAGGATATTCTGCCTTAATTTGAATGTATGGAGATTTGAAGTTGTAGTGGCCACCACTGCTTGTGATCCCAAGAAATTGACTAGCTTCTAAAAATACAAAGTAGGTTCACCTGGGTTATTTCCAAACATATTTGGAATTTTTTCTTTATTTGGGCAACCCCAACCCTATCCCATCCTGTACCCTGGTCTTGGCTCACTTCCCCTTGGCCACCACGCAGAGCCAAACCGCAAAGAAGAAAAATGACCTCTACCTGTGAATCTGGCTTTTCCAGTCTCAGGATATTTGGAGGTTGGAAAGTAAGGTTCAAGTTCTTGAAAGTTGAGATGGGCAATCATGCACCAGCTTGAAGAAAGAAGGCCCTGGCTCGGTCACTTTCAAACCCTCTGCTCATGTTTGAAGACGTGAAAAAATCCCAGTGTTCACTCACTGGCCCCATAATTCCAGTTTGTCTTTGACTGCAAACACTTTAGCTGCCAGTGTGAACACAGTTGTCATTCTTCCCTGAAGTGACAGATTGAGTTTGTTGGGCACATTGATTATGTCACACAAGTAAGCAAGTTTTGTAACATATTCTGTGCCAGTGACACATGCTGGCAGTGGTGACTGTTTTTCTAAAAGAAGTCTTTGGAGCAGCTCTTATAATTCAAAACTTCTGGCCAGTGATAGTTACTTTTATTTTTTCATTTAAAAATTTCCTTGATGGGGACTGGGGAGATAGCTCAATGGAATAAGCATTTGCCTGGGAAGCGCAAGGTCCTGAGTTCAATCCCTGGAACCATAAAAAAAAAAAAAAAAAAAAAAAAAAAAAAAAAAAAAAAAAAAAAAAAAAAAAAAAAAAAAAAAAAAAAAAAAAAAAAAAAAAAAAAAAAAAAAAAAAAAAAAAAAAAAAAAAAAAAAATTCTCTGATAGTTTACTTTTAGAAAGCCCTCTGACTGCTATGTGAGGCCTTTATATCCATCTCCTCTTCACAGAGTTGGGAAGACTGATGTGTAAAGGACATGTGGCTGACAATTTTAATTACATTTTGCCAAATGTTGTTGAGTTTAGGTGGCATTTCACAGCTAGCTAGACTTTCTCTGTAGATGACAGAATGCGTAGATTCACAGAAGTGACCTCTTGATGCCAGTAGTGATACCAGCTTCTCCATCTGTGTGTGTGGTGGCACACAGAACAACCTAGTTCCTTTGTCCTGATATGCAATCATTACATGATTTGAATAGTTGTGAAGCTGTGGTGTTGGTTGGCAACAAAAGTGCAAAACATCTTCTTGTGAATATACTCCTGAAAGATGTAATTCACAGAAAAACAAGCACTGTCCCTTGTTGTCAATAAAGGAGACTCATCAACGTTTAACACCCACCAATTACTTGTTAATCCTCTCTACCCATTGTATTTCAGTATCCTCTGTTTCATCAGTTCATCTAGTCATGGTGCTGTCTAAAAGAAGAGGGCATGCCACCTTTTGAACTGCAACCATCCTAAAGTTCATGATGAGTGTCCTCAACAGCAGGCAAGATCAGCTCTTGACCAACTGCAAAGGATGTCTAGCTTTAGCAGTACAGCCAGCCACTAGCAATGGTGCTCTCAGGGCAGACGTATCTGATGAAGAGGCAGCCTTCAGTGATTGCTTCTAGTTTTGTTTGGCTTACACCTGCATTTCTTTTGAATAACTTCAAAGTTATTTCATTCACTTTTTAATCAGGGCGCTTGGTCTACATGTGACAAAGCAATTTTGAAGGTTTAATGGCGCCACTGGATAGTAAGTTGCTATACATTATATATAACAGGCTTGGAGAATATGTATAACTTGCTGAAATGCGCCCATAATTTAAGTACCATTATTTTCTTTCTAATTTTCTGTCTTTCCTTTCTTCCTTTCTGTATTGATTTCTTTTCCATTCTTTACTTTATGGCAGTCTTAGAGTCTTCTGCTATCTCATTATTGAGTTCTTCCTCCTTTTCAAAGAAGCTCTCCAATAATAATTTTTTACTCATGTTAGCTGGGGTTGGCTTGTGGGCTTACTGAAACTGTAACTGAGTCAAGTATATACAGGAGAGAGGTGCAAGTGGAAAATAAAATAATGGGCAAGCTGTGGACAGACTAAAATAACTGTCACATTCTGATAGAAAGCTGCCACCAGATGCAGCTGAACAATCAGATAATCAATTCACTGGCTACTGTAAAGCCTGTCATCAGATGCAGCTTAGTCGTCACTTGTCTTGTACCGATAGGGTTTTGATATGATTCTTCAAGTAATCGATTCATCACGGTCTCCCGCTCTGCTGATGTGAATCTCTGCATCCACTCTCTTGGATAAGCATCACTGCCTCAGCTCTACCACAGATCACCAGGCACTAGATTTTCCTAAGGAGCCCACAGCCCAGGTCCCATGCACACACAGTTCACTGTGGGGTTCATACCCTTGTGAGAAGTTACTATGGTTTGTGTCTAGATGTCCCCCACCCCAAGCCTCACACAGTCATAGGGTTGTTTTGAAGGTGGCTGAACTTAGAGTATATGATTAATTTATTGTGCAATGCTGGGATTGGGGGTGCTGGGATTAAGGCTGCTGATTGCTAAATCAGTCCACTGTCTGGTATGGCACTGCCCTAATCCTGGTAGACTGGATACAAGATAAGGACAGGAAAAGACTTGTCCCCTGTCTTGCTTGCTACTTTTGCTGTCTTCTGCTGCCACCAACTATTGTCCTTCTTCTATGTGCCACCCTGCCTTGGAGCCAGCCAACTATGGGCGGAACCCTCCACAAATTAGAAGTTAAATAAATGTTTCCTCTTTTAACCTTGAGGTCAAGGTTTTTTTGTCCCAGCAACAAGAGAAAAGTATGGAAGACAGAAGGGAATGCCTGCTGCTGATCCCACAGAGGTGGAATAGAAACAGGAGGTAACGAAGACCGTGGGAGCAGCTGGGACTACAGAGGAACCTTCATCTGCTCACCCCTGTTCATCTCCTGCAGTGTGGGCCAGTTCTTAATAGGCCACCACTGGTACGAGTTCGAGTACCCCAGCATTGGAGACTTCTTTGCTACTAGGTGGCTGGGTGTTGTCAGGGCTCATGCAATATTATCTGCCTTAAACAATTTGCTACTTTGCAGTGAAATGGGTAGCAAATATTCACAACCCCAGCCTGCCCCAAGCTTTCTGTTACAGTCAGCTTTGCCTCTGCTCTTATAGCCTTCCCCCACCACGAGCCTAATACATTATCTCCTTCCTTTAACAGAGGCTTTTAAAATTCAGGGCTTAGTGAAAGATCTGTCTGGGAGGAGACACTATTTTTGGATCCTGTTTATTTTATAATTTTGCATAGCAGGAGCAGCCAGCCAGGAAAACAAATTGTCTATTTTTTCTCTTTATTCCAACACAGTTCACATTGATGCTGGGGACACATCATTTAAAAAAAAAAAATCACGGAGTAGTGGGTGCAACTCACAACCAGGATGGTGTGGTGTACACGGCCCAACTCATCACACCCACAACACATCCTCAGGGCATGGATGTACTCTCCAGTAGCCATGTATTTCTTTTAAAGATGCCGCCTTTTAGGCAGCCATCCTCCTTCTGTTCTCTTGTTTTTCCAGTAGCTATGGAGTCCGTCTGACAGATTCTTCAGCATCAGAAGGATTTGACCACACGTGACCAGATTGAATACGTCAAGATGTCATTAATGAGGTCACTCAGCCATACACGGTCTCAGCACAGACCAAAGAGATGTGAGCTTCTGGTTAGCAAGGCACATTTTCCAGGTTGTGTCTGGGATGAAGTCCTCAGATATTAAATCAAATAAACTAGTGTCAGTTACCACTGTTATTTACCAAAGTGCTTCCAAGTTACAAATGGATTCAGAGTTACTTGCTTTTAACTTGTCTAACAGTATCATTAACTATTGATCTGTTAATTTATGGTGGTTTCGAACACAGCTTTGGTGGAAACTATTAGTAGAATTTTGACGAGAGAGTCCATATGTCTTTTATAAAATAATCTTACCTATGTATCATACAAATGCTTATTGACAGGACTTCATGTCTCAAGTATTATGGCTTGACTTGAATTTGAGGACATTTGTGTTGCTGAAACCAGTTAACCTCAGGCCATTTGGAGTTCTACTTACCTGACCATTATGTATTACCTTAGTACTGAGGATTCAGTCCCTGTGCCTTTGGAATAATGAAGAAGGTGAGTCATCTTTGCACATTCTTTCTTGTGGGAGATGAACCAGACTCCTGCTCCAAAGGTGCTTAGAAAAGCTAAAGGAAACATTCCGCTACTAGAGCAGAAACTCTGTGAGCTCTGACATGGGATGTGGTAGGGGCAGCAGGATTCAAGCTGAGGGCCCAGAGCCTGGGTCAAGCAGAGAGGAGCAACGCTAGTCCCTCAGCAAGTACTCGTTTCCTCAGTATCTTTCCTTCTTTTTCTCAAGTTTGAATTTTCTTTTACCCACCAGACTTCTTGTGTCCTTGCTGAACAATAGCTCTGCTAAGGCCCAGCTGCCAGCTTTACTATATTTTGCATGGAACCCCCATTTCTTCAGCCTGAAGAGACCTGCAAGTTGGAAAACTATTGTAGTTACTCTTCTCTGATTGCTGGGACAAATACCTGACATCCAGAATTGAGGAAGGAGAGGTTTATTTAGCTCACAGTTACTGAAGGTTTCAGTTCATATTCGGCTGGCCCAAGGCAGACTGGCACATGGCAGAGGGCAGCAGCTCATGGTGGCAGAAAACGGCAAAACAGCAGGAGCAAAAGGGCGGGAACAGGGTAACAATGGCTACAGAGAACAAGTGCGTCTCCCTTATGCTGCATCCAGGCTATTGCCCCAGGCCAGGTGGAGCACTCATACTCATAATTCCAGCACTGGATCAAGAATTAATCACAAACTCTAGAAGTCCTCCCATAACTGTGTAAGGTTTTGGGGGGGACAACTAGACACAAACCATAACTAGAACTTTTGTGCAAATGGGCAACAGGAGCCCTCAGACACATTACGCTCCATTCCACCCTGACCTTAATTGTCCCTGCATTCCAAATGCATCGGTTCAGCGCAGCCCACAGGTAGCTAGCTGATCTTTCAAAAATCTTCCCAGGTAGTTCACAAGAGGCTATGCAAATCATTCGCAAGCATATGAATAATAAGCAGCTGTTCTCATTAGTAATTAAAGAACCGCCAGTTGAGCCAAAACAGTGTTCCAGTTTGAAATGTTTTAGGATGCAATAACACTCGCCCCACTAAAACCAAACTCTGTAACCAACTTGTGTAATACATTATTTCACGTAACAAGCACTCCCAAGAAAGGCCGGCTGCTGAGTGGATGGAGGTTCCACAACACCGTCAAACTTGCCTCTGTCACAGGGCTTGTCCTCGGGCTGCCACAGTGAGGGTACAGCCTCCATGTGTGGACCAGTTCTCCTCATGCAGAAAATGAAATGCAGCAGCTGTAGGGTCAGAAAGCTGCAGTGTCCCCCTAGCAGCTGAAGACATAGTGATAGGGACCACACAGGTCCAGTAGATATTTTGGAAGGTAATTTGCACTCTGTGTCAAGATCCCTAAAAGCATCCGTAACCTTTGGCAGAGCAACCTCTTCTAGGAACAAAGTCCACAGAAAGCATGCTGAAAATAAAGCTGCCTATCCAGCTCGTGCAACACCCTCGTAGTCGGAGAAAGGGAAAGAAGCGGATGCGGCAGGACATAGCTGCAAACCCAGGACTCTGCGAGGCTGAGGCAGGAGGACCAGCCGCTTAGGGGGACCCCATCTCAAAATGAAAAGGACCAAGTGTGTCGCTCAGTGCTGTGGGCCTGTATTCCATCCACACATTTGGCTGTGACTGAGAAATGCATAAGAGGTATATAGACCAAGATGCAGGTATTTAGCAACGTGCTCAGTAAATAAGGACTGGTGTTTGCCATGTGAGTCCAAATGCTGAGCTGACATTATTGTTGTCTGAGTACCTCCCTCTAGGACCCAGGGCCTGGCAGCCCCCTGTTCAGGCTCAAATGATCCTGTAGATGTCAGACCCCAGCCTAATTCATATGCTGATCAACAATCTCTCCTAGCAGAGCTGGCTAGACCTGAAGGGGCTGTGTATGCTGGGTCCTCGAGGGAAGGGAGTGACTGGCCAAGCTGTGCAAGACCGGGGTGGGCATTCACAGCACAGCACACACCAGTTCCCAGAACAGTCCTCAGAGACCCAGCTAAGGACATGCTTGCAACTAGGAGGTGGGAAGGAGAAAAAATAAACCAGGAAAGCCACTCCTCTAGCCATCTGGCCTCACTATCTGTCCCTTCAGAGCTGTCTCTGCGGACATTGCTTAATAACTCACTGCAGAGTCTGCTTACAGGCACGCTTTGCTTTAGCATTTACACTCTGACCGTGAGAACCCTCGATCAGTCCTCTGCACTGTGCTCTTGTCGCCATTTCCACCAAAGATGAATCCACAGCTGGTACCAGGCTGGGCCTGTGGAATGATTAGCATCGCTGGTCCTCTCATTTGTGCAAGAAGTACAAGGATTACTCCGCCACCCTGCGGAGTAATGAGCATCACGGCTGACTCTGGAGGCCCATTACAATAACAAATCAGGTGCAACTTCGACCAAAATCACTGGGGCTAAAAATCATGCAAAGGACTGGTTCTTTTGGTGGAAGCAACATATTGTGGCTTTTTGCTTTTGTTTTTGAATGCTGAGGTGTTTAAAAAGCTGATATAATTTCTGATTTAGTATGTGCAGGCTTATCCACAGTACCTGATATTTTATATCTAGCAACACATGAGAGGTAGGAAGACATTTTTCTGTGACAAACAGTCCACTTGGACATCTTTTTGCACTACATCTACGCAGTGAGGGTTCCACAGCAGGCACGTTCTTACTGTGGTCACCCCAGTAAGAAGTTCTTCACTTGAGAACTTCCACTGTCAAAGCCCTTCAGTCATCAGCCTAGATGGCAAGAGGGGCAGCTGGCTGCTCTGGGCTCCCGGTGACCTTGCAAGTGAGGAAGGCCGGGTCACATCTGGGTCGGGTCACCTCTGGGTCCAAAACCCTAGCAGAGTCACTATTGGTGCCTCTGGGGGAGCTTTATCAGGGCCACAGAGGCCACTGAGGAGGCCAGGCCAGAGTTGCTAGAGGCAGGAAGGGCCAGAGGGGAAGGGTGGGAAGTGAGAGGAATGTGGGGACAGGGCAGGGGTAGGACCTGAGGCTGCCAGGTCAAGTGCAGGAGGATTGTCACCTTGTCACAGAGATGGAACAGGCAAGGCAGCGTGAGCAGGGGACGAATCCAGGAGACTCAGAGGGCTGGGTCTCCAAAGCTATAAAGAATGGGGTGTGCCCAATTATTTTAAAGCCTGGTGTTTTGAGAGAAACCTTTACAAACATAGACTTTATTTTCTTTAAAGGAGTTTAGACTGATGGCAAAATTGAGCAGAAAGTACAGGGAATTCTCTTCTCTAACAAAACTTTCACTTGTGACAACTGATGACTCTACACTGACCTGTCACTGCCATCCCAAGGCCACAGTTGGTGGTGGTCTTCATTCCGTGGAGTCAGGAAAATGGACGATGTCATGTGCCCACGTCACAGGATGCAGAAGGCATTCCCTGCCCTGGAGCTCCTCATGCTCCTCTTATTCTTTCCTCCTCTTCCCTGATCCCTGGCAACCACAGGTCTTTCTACTGTCTTGACCTTCTTGTTTATTATTATTATTATTATTATTATTATTATTATTATTATTATTATTATTATTATTTTGGTGGTACCAGGGATTGAACTCAGGACCTTGTGCTTGCCAGGCAAGCCTGTCTCCATCTTCTTGCCTTAAGCCGAATGTTCTATGACTGGAATTGCACAGCAGTGTAACCTTTCCCGATTGGTTTCTTTCACTTAACATACACTGAAAGTCCCTTCATGTCAAGTAAGCTTGGGCATTCACTGCTTTTCAGTACTGAGTAATGCTTATCCAACACATTCTACTTAGGGACATCTTGGTTGTTTCCAGGTCTGGCCAATTATAAATTAAGTTTTATAAATAAAGCTTCTATACACCACCTAGTTTTGAGTGGACAGCAGTTTCAGTTCATTAGGATCAATGTCAAGGAATGCAAATGCCAGATCATGTGTAGCAGTGTGATTAGTGGCCAGCGAGATAGCTCAGCAGGGACCAGGGTTCACTCCCTGGCACTACATGCCATGCCAGCCCCTCCCCTGGGCTCACTCAGTCAACCACCAAGACTGGACATAGGGTGCACACCTGTAATCCCAGCACTGGGGAGGCTGAAAAGAGGAGGATCACTAGGAGTCCAAGCTGCGTAGTGAGACCCTGTACCAAATACGTTAAAAAAAAGTTTAAAAATATGATTGGTTGTGTACGAGAGTGCTACAGTGTCTTCCAAAGTTGTTACTGTAAAGTTCCTTCCTCTGGCACTAAAGTGAAGCAAGAGAAAAGTGAAGAAATCCTTTATGACTCAGCATGGGAGAGCTGCCAGAGAGAAGAAAGGTCCTTCTGGGAGAAGGCAGGCAGGAAAAAGATTTATTGGGTTGAGTTTGGGGTGGAGTTTGCATGGATGGTATGGTGCCATAACAGGCACTGATTGTGAAGGCTTAGCATGTGCAAAAAGCAAAGGAGGAAGTCTGAGGTTAACCACACGGAAGAAGACGGAAGTTAGTCTAGGAGCAGCTCATCACTGCTCTTGGATCCCCAAGCCATGCCAGGTGGCCGCCATGATGACCTTGCTGACTTATACACAGGCACAGACCCATCGCTACAATTTCACTTGTCCACCAGCAATGGGAGCCTATATGTATTATTTTTAAAGAAAACAAAACCATAGTAGACACATTTTTATAAGGTGTACTTTTCTGTGAATAACTCCATCTTTCCATATCAATGCTTTTTTTTTTTTTTTTTTTTTTTTTTTTTTTTTTTTTTTTTTTTTTTTTTTTTTTTTTTTTTTTTTTTTTTTTTTTTTTTTTTTTTTTTTTTTTTTTTTTTTTTTTTTTTTTTTTTTTTTTTTAAGAAGAAAATCTTTCAACACACACATAGGGCCTCAGCAAAGAAAATTAACCAGAGGAGCCTGGATATGGTTACTCCCAGGTAAAAGTTATCTTTGTCTTTGTCTTTTTAGCCTTCCTGAGGTAGCCAGAAAATAAAAGCATTTGCTTAAATGGGCTTTGGTAGCAGAGGACTGCAGAAAAAAAGTGCATTGAGGACCTCAGCTAAATAAATATCCTGTCAACTCTTAACTATGTAAATTGCCAGTTGGTGACATCTTTGACAGTTCCATATCAGAAAGATGTCACTAAAAGTGACTGTCACTCCTGATGTGTCACTGGCTGTGGAGTGGATGGAATTACCAAGTGTGGAATCTGAGACCCAAACCGCTCCCCACAAGTACAGCCCAGAGGAGCCCACTCCCTAGTTTTTCACCCTGTAGAATTTGTTGAAAATGAGAAACCAGGGCTACTTAGGTGACACACAGGTTTCAAAGACACAAAGAGAGGGAAGAAAATTGGGGGGCATGTGGGGAGGCAGCCAGCCTCAGCTTTTTAACCGAAAATGATTTGACCCCGTATGAGAAACTGGAACCCTGTTCTCCCTGGTGATTTTAGGGCTGGTATCAGGAGAGTAGCGCTTCACCTGCTGCAGGCAGGCTGCTGCCTCGAGGAGCTTGGGTGTGGGGTGGAGTGTGGCCGCCACCCCTTTTGGGACATCTGATGCCAGGTACATGTGGACCTCTTACTGGTGCCAAAGAGCTGCCTGAAGATCCCAATCTGCTGCAAGGAGACTTTGACACTTAGAATGGCCTCAGATTTGCAGAAGAAAATTTTAGGGTACCTCAGGGAGTTCCCTCACACTCCATACTCAGCTTCCCCCAGGGTTGACATCTGACAGTATAGCACATTCATCTCAGCCAAGGAACCAGTATCGAGATGCTATTGCTCTTCTGGCTTTATTTATGCTCCCTTGGTTCTTACCTGACGTCCTCCTTCTGATGCAGGATTCCTTTCAGGATGCAGCAGTGCGCCTAAGTCACTACGTCTGTGAAGTGCACTTGAAGAAGGAAAAAAGAAAGATAGTGAGAAATCACACAGATATTT
Source organism: Myocastor coypus (assembly GCA_004027025.1). Classification (NCBI taxonomy): domain Eukaryota; kingdom Metazoa; phylum Chordata; class Mammalia; order Rodentia; family Myocastoridae; genus Myocastor; species Myocastor coypus. The sequence continues at coordinate 10,696 of PVJA010036738.1, forward strand.
TCATTCTACACTATTGCCTGAGCTAAACATTCGACTCATCCTAAAGGAATCTGTCGCTGAGATCTCCTTAGGCTACAACCTGTATTCCTGAAGCAGGTAATGTGGCGCGACTTCATGTTCTGCTCCTGCTGCATGTGGGACCCCAGGTCATAGGGAGAGGACCAGAGGAGAGTCACACCGGAAGGCTGAGCAGGGACTTTCGCCGTGGTCTCTCTGTGTCTCGTGCACCTCCTCAGACTTCTAACCCTTGTTTCCACTCCTTACCCTTTCTCCTCACCCAAGGGTTCCCTACAGAGGTCTCAGATCTGCTTCAGGTCAGTGATCGGAGATGCTGGATTTCGGTTTTCAATATTAGGAAGTGCAAAGGTTGGATGTTAAACACCTCACCTGGAGGAAACCTGGTAACAGGAAGCTTTTCACGCAGGGGAGTGGTCAAACAAGCAAATAGGGTTGATTGAGTACAAAGGCCAGGGAAGACCACGGGACCACTCAAGGCTCCACAGTGCATGGAGTCTGCAGTTCTGGTGGCACCGAAGCCTGATGGGACAGTCCCTGGCCTCCAGGGCATTGCCATGGGAGACATGACACTGTTTATGTCAATACTCTTCTCTTCACAGGATAGCTGATGTTCAGAGCGGATATCGTAGACATTGGAAATACCTGGAAGCAATGTCTGAACTGGGTATCAACAGTGAAGAGAAGAAGAATTTTTTTAAATTGTGAAATTTTATGATGGATGCATATGAAGATCAAACTTTTCAAAGAAAAATAATTTTGATGTAATATAATAAAAACACAGGATGAAAAATCACAGGGGTCTTGCTATTTCCTTTGTATGGAGAATACTTTATGAAGAAATAAATGTATGATTGGAAACTCAATAGATGGCAGCATGTATCTATAATCCTAGCACTAGGGAGCCTGAGGTAGGAGGAGTTCCAGACCAGCCTGGGCGACATAGTGAGTTTAAAACTAGCCTAAACTATCTAGTGAGACTCTGTCAAAAAACCAATCAATCAATCAATCAATCAATTATTGTTCATTTTATTACCATAAAAGTGACACTTGCTACTTTCTCTTGTCATCTGTCCCAAAGAGACTGCCACCATCATCTCCATTTCCTACCCCTACTCTCTTCCCTAAAGAGAGGTTATCTTTGCCAGAAAGATTCTTCTGGCATTTTTCATATAGAATAAAAAAAAAAATATGGGCCAATCAGAAACTTGCCAGGAAGGCAGAAGGAGGTCCTGAGCATTTCCAGAAGCTCAGTTTCAAAGGGTCATCAAATTGCCCTTGTGCCTTAGAAAAAAAGAGCAACCTTAATGAAGACGGCAGCAGAAAGTGGAAGGGCAGAGTGTGCTCTTGCTGCAAAGAGGCAGATGGTCATGGGTCCCCTTTGCTGCAAGGCCCGGGGACTAGGCAGACTGAGTATCCAGTGGATGGCAGCCCTGGAAGGCGAGGCAAGGGGACCTGAAGGTGCTGACCACTGAGCAGAGCAGGACACCGTGCAGCCCTTCCCATGGCCTTCACAAGACATGGGTGGCAGAGAGGAGCGACGTGGGCCGTACCCAGCTGGGCTGGGTCCCTTAGCCTCCCACCCCCTTTTGAGGAGCCAGTTGGAAGAAGGATATGAGATTGGCGTTTTGAAATTATGCTCCATAGTAAATTTGCTTTTGTTTTGATACAGTGTCTCACTGTGTAGTTCAGACTATCCCTGAATTCACTATGTAGCCCAGGCTGGCTTGGAATTTATAGCAATCCTCCTGCCTCAGCCTCACGAGGCTGGGATCACCCGCATGGACCACCACCCCATGACCCATAAGAATTTAATATAAATTATCTGGGAAAAGGTCTTAAGTGAAATAAGATTTGAAAATAATGGATTAAACCCTTGTAAGCGGCTTCCTGTTCCTAGCTTTCTGAGAGCCTTTGAAGCATAGCCAGTGGCCCAGGAGCTTTGGTTCCTGTTCTCCAATGGACTCCATGAGGAACTCCGTGGGGAGCACTTTCTGTAACCACTTTCTTTTCTCAGGCCCTGTTTTGGGTCCGTGTGGAGCTCAATGTTCACTAGGTATTTTTTTTTTTTCCCCTAACTCTATAATGTAAATTTTGTAAACGGCCATGTCTGTGCTGTAAAGATATCTTATTGATTGGTTAAGAAAATAGTTAGGGCAGGGAGTTCAAAAAGTCAGAGATCGCAACTAAATTTTGTGACAAGATGAAAGAAAGAGGACCAGAGAGAAAAGCAGGCAGGAAGATGACAAGGGGACCCGTAAGAGATGACTGTCACAGGGGCATGTGTGTGTGTGTGTGTGTGTGTGTGTGTGTGTGTGTGTGTCTGTTTGTCTGTCTGTCAGTCTGTGTGCGTTTAGAACTATGAACACGTGAGTCTTGTAAATTCCTCGAGTGACGCTTAGCAGATAAAGGAGGACCGTACGTTATGAGCTAAGAAGTTCTGCCACCAAGACCTCCATCGATGGAATTGCTCGGTGAGCTACAAAAGCAGCGGAGCATGAGGAAATCTCTCTCTCTCTCTCTCTCTCTCTCTCTCTCTCTGTCTCTCTCTCTCTCTCTGTCTCTCTCTCAATAAAACAAAGACAAAACCCCTGAGTCCCCTTGGCTTTTCTGTAGAGGTAGCGGGAAGCATTATATTTGCACCGAGGAAACCCACGGAATTCTACAGAGACCCAGGAAGATCGGGAATTTCCCAGGATTCCCAGTGTTAAGTTCGATATGGTGGCGGCTCTATTTCCTAGGACCCTCCCCAGTTTCCTCTGGGCGGATCTAAGCGACCAGGCTGTTTAGGGAAGCTCAGCTCAGCTGGGGTGTTGCTGTGCGCGCTTGCTTTACGCAGAAGCGGGCACCTTCCCCTTTTGAGGGCTCAGTTAGTGACCACACGCGTGAAGAGGGGCTGAGCCAGCCCCAAGGAGTGTTAGTGGAGCAGCAGTTTGGAGCCCCTAAAATACTTCTTATCACATGCGTTAAAAAATAGAAGAGAAACATGCACTACGGCTTTTCTGTCTGCACAGTTACGCTCCTCACTGAGTCCGTGGAAAGATCTTTTCTAACACCGAGGGCCTCCCTGGGAAACAGCATGTTGGGTACCGGGCCGCACTCAGACACACAGCTCCAAGGAGAGCAGCGACCCAGCAAGGCCCAGCAGCATGGGCAGCGCCCACCCCCAGCCTCATCCGAGCAGACGGCAGCACTATTTTTACCCTCCATGCTGAGTGTACTGATGTGACTCACAGTGGCCAGAAAGCGAGCAAGTACTAATTTCTGGGAATCTGTTACAAATTGGCTGGCAAACGCCATGGCAAACTGCTAGCTTTTTTAAGTCTAAAAATAATGCCTGGTGTTATTGTGCATAAGTAGTGCAACAGTGAAATCAATTTCAACTCAACTGCTTGCGGTGATGCCGATTTTAGCAGTGAATTCCTAGATGGAATAGGGGTGTGGATCCCTGAGACCCCAAGGGCAGGGGAGTCAGGAGCCCTAGCAGGTCTCTGTATTCACTTATCTTGGTCACTCTAATCTGCAGCATGGCACTAAAACCGGAAATAGCCCAACTCTCCCTTTCTGGGAATTTTGAGATGGGAGGAGGGTCCTATGTGGGCAAAAATTGCGTGGAAGATTCATTAACCAAGTGCCGGCTTGAAATAGTGGTAAATAATTTGCTCCTACAAAACCAATATTGACCTCGTCTCCTCTGTCTCTGTCACTCCTGGCCACCAAGTCCTTTCTGTTCCATCACCAGGAGGAGCAACATTTCCAGTTAGGCCATACAGAATTGGCTGGCATGAAATGAGTTGAGCCACAGTCACCTCCAGATCCAGGCAGGAAGGCAACACCCTGTGTGTCATCCGAGAGCCTGGCCTGGCCTGGTCCAGCCCTTTGAGTCCACTCCAGTACTCCATCTCACACGGACCTCTTGTTCCCTGTACGCATCAAAGAGCCCAGCCTGACCTTGGCTCGGTTTCCTTTTTGCTTGGGCCAGCACCGCAGACCACCTTGTTTATAGGCAAGCTCTTCCTCCTGCCTCCTTGAGCTGTGTCCAGGGGGCCTGGTCCACATGTCAGTGACTTTGTTTCCTCCTGCACATTCCAGATTTCTTCTTCCATCACTTTCCTGGGCTCAGGCCTGAAATTCTGTCCCGGACTTGCCAGCATTTTCCTCCTCGAAGTGTGGCCCTGCCTTCTCACTCATCTTCCCACAGGAATCCTGCTTGTAGCTGGGTTGAGTCTCCTGGGACCCACGATGAGAAACTCAATAGAGACTTCTGTTGTTAGGCCCAAGTTCTTCTGTAGGAAAGTGTCATTTTTCTATGATCCCTTGTGAATAAAACAGGAGCTGAGCAGCTATCCTAGCTCCTAATATTAAACAGTTTCAGGGATTCTGATTAGTTGGTAAGTATGAGCTCTACTTATAGAATTCCAGCTATTAAACGCAGACAGGAATAGCAGAATTGGCAAATTATCATTTTGAGACACCCATTGAAATCATGAGTCTCATCTACGCAGTGATCAATGGCTGTAGTAGGCAAAGTTTTGATGGGAAATTTTATGATGGATGGATGAAGCTGAGAACCTGATTTGATTAATCAATCTTAAAGGCTAAGGCTAGATGCAAGGTTTCTGATGTGATTTAATGGAACTTCCATAACCCCTCTCCCTCACATGAGGTATCCTTTAAATAACCTGAATGGGAAGCGAATCACTCTTGAGTTACAAATAGTAGCTTATAAAATTATTGGAGCTTGAACAAATTGATAAATGACATCAAGTTGATTCCAATAAACATGTGCTGTGAGATTCCACCTCAGCCAGACTTTGAAACAAATAAATGGTGTCAAAGAAGATGTTAGCTGTTACAGGCACCAACAAAAGTGACGACCACATCAACTCAGTCAAACACGCACACGAAAGCGCTTTGTGTATAGCCCAGTTAGGCATTGGGTGTCATTACTATGATAGCAGCTCTGTGTCGCCATTCCAGGTCCTTGATCTGAGAAATTCATTGGTAGGAGCCTCTTCCATACACTTCAATTTTTAAAACATGGTGTCTAGACTGTTTAAAGAACTTTCAACGTAAAATGTTCGGAGAATACAATTTCTCAAGGGGTTGGGAAAGATTATGGTGGACTAGGTTATTAAACAAATGCAAACCTGAAAGTCGAACCAGATTTTGATACCTAGTCTGTAAATTTTCATTACACTCTTAAGGTTTCTACAGTCACTTATATGTACCCATATGTGCTCACTGTAAATAGCACCACAATGCTATATCTTCTGTGTATACACACATATGTTGACAAAGTTAACTAGCATATGTTGTTATACACACATACCTTGTGGTTGTGAATAAGAAACAAACCTTATAGCTTTGCTCTCTCCCAAGCAAAATCTTACATAGTGAAACTTTTGGCTATATTGGATATTCAGGGGGAGATAAATTCATTTGGATACACAAGGAGTCTCACAGGATTAACATTTGACCTCTTCCTTTACTAACTTTAGTATTTTATTTCTCTGGGTGGAAATCTTCATGAACTGTTCCGCATTCTCTCTGACACTCTGGGGCTGTCTCTATGAATGTGATAAGATAAGGGTATAATACATGTTCTTAGGGCTTATGGGAGGTATCTGAGGGATGGGCTAAAGGGACTTGCGCCTACTCCACTCTTTGAAGATTTCCTTGTATTTCATACTTTTCTCCCTATTTATAAGATTCAAGAAACTGGTCATAGTGGTGCATGCCTATAATCCCAGCACTTGGGAAGCTGAGGCTGGAGGATGGGTGTGAGTTCCTGAACTGCATAGTGAGATCCTGTCTCAAAAAGGCAAAAAAAAAAAGAGAGAAGAGAAAAGATTCAAGTTGCGTCTGGAGCAGTTCATGGCCATCCCGTTTAATTGCTGCTTTCAAGTTATTCTTGCTGGGGTGAGCACCTGGACATCCCCTCAGGGTGGGACTTCCTCAGTGTTACATTGTTGCTCTGAGTGTTTTGTTTCTTCTCAGATTCTGAGTTAAAGAGGCTGTCAAAAAGGAAAAGATATTTGAGAAGCAGAAGATACAAAGGTTGTCAGATACAAAAGTTACATGTTTTGTAATATAGGTCTTGCTCTATCTTGGTCGGAACCATCAAGCAGAGAAATCTAACCATGAGGTATAAAAAGGAAAGCCATATTAATATGCTGAGCTGTAAAAGGCTCAAGTCAACAGCCTCTGACATTGCCAGTTGTACTGATAATCCACTACTATTATGGACTATTGGGTTACACATACAACTACTTGCTTAGTGAGAAGAAAGATTTGTTCTAATGGTGTTTAGACAAGATATCAAGTCTACATCTTGTACCCTGAATAACTACTACGAAGACAACAATATGCAATGTATTAGTTATTGTGTCTGTCCTACTAACTGTTGTGAAACTGTTTCATTGCTATTTCTTTCTCATTAATATTAATAAAAAATAGAAAAAAATAAGATACAAAGGTCCTTGGAATGTCCTTGATTTGGAAACTTCCATTTCCTTCTTCAGGGACAATAGGACTACCATAGACAGGTGAGTATTGCTGCTTCCATTCCTGATGAATCGTCAACATGCAGTAGTCCTAACCTCTACAGATTACCTTGTTAACCCAAGACCAATAGATGGGACATCTTCCTTCCTTGCATTTGAACAAATTCATTGTCCCCACACACCCCTGAAGACATGGAGTTTGCAAAGTTTATATTTAGAATTCCTTCACATACAAAAGGCTGGTAGAATGACTTTCTGAGTAGGGAGAATTGTCTTGGCCTAGCTGAAGTAATGCTTGGGTATGGCCAGAAGTTACTTCTGGCGAAGCACTCAGTGGGCTGAAGAACATTATTCTAACCTTTTCACCTGAATTAATGAGCCTCATTCCTTCTCTTCCTCTCTCATCATACAAGAGCACATAAGATCTAAATATGCTACATGTTGTTCCCCGTTCCAACATCTTTTTTTTTTTATATCTTGGGTGTGTCCCCGACTTATCCAGATCAGATGAATAGTAAGTGCTCAGAAACTAACGACAAGGACTCTTCAGGACAGTCTACAATGTTCTACTGATTTCCCAACCTTGGGATTTAGGGGATCTCTCTAATTACAATATGCTTATTTTGTTCCTCTCATTGAGAGGGAAACATCTGGAGCATCGGTGCGTATAAAATGGATGCATGGCTTAAGAGAACCAGAGAGGCAGTCCTGTGGCTTCTCAGAGCCTCGCAGATCAAAGGTACACAGAATCATGAGTAGATTACGGCAGGAATGCAGCATTTCCATCTAAACTGAAATGTCCATCAGCAGAGCTGCAATGACCCTCATTTCTCTACAAAACCAAAAATCACAAGAAAAGGCAGAGCTGATGTGATGAGCTTCAAATCCGTTTGAATTATGAAGAGGAACCTGCCTGTCATTAGTATGTGAGACAGACAAATGGGTAATTGCAAATATTGAGTTCTTTCTCTTAAAAATAACAAGTGAGTTCATGGCAACAGACTGCTCCTGACCTGGGAAAATAGAAATTGTCAAAACATATCTTGTGCATCCATGATTTGCCTCAGGTGCATACTAATTTTCTTCATTCTTTAATAGTATCCATGAGAAAAAGGTATATGAAAGTGAAAATAATAAAGTTTTCTACTTTCAGGATCAGGAATATTTCCATTATTGCCACCTCAAAATGATTTTGGAGGCTCTCACCTATCCACTCTACATATCATGCAAAGCTAATGGGACTTTCTTTTAAGATCTCTAGTAAACCAGAGCTCTACTGGAAGGTGGTTCGAGGGGTCTGTGTTACCTCATCCATCACACAATGGATAGTGAGATCCTTGGTCACAGCCATGTACTATTGCTGGTATAGCAGTCTTGTGATGATTCTCACATTTGATGGACTGACCAGGCTCTGTGAGCACCAGCCAACTTTAAGTGGTGAGCAAGAGAGTATAAAGCATAAAGTTAAGTATATAAACCTTGGAGCTTGATAAACTCAGGCTAAAATCCAACTCCACTATGAGATCATTATCTTTCACACAGTACTTGACTTCTTCAAGCTTCATTTGCCAAGAGTAATGTACCTACACTAAATGTAACACACACACACACACACACACACACACACACACACACACACACACACCAGGTATTTTAGCAGAAAAGGATGTGTTAAAGGAAAAGAATGCTTACAAAATTGTTCAAGGAGACAAAATGATGGAAGTTAATGAAAGAGCTATTCATGACGGACTATAAATTTCAAGGATACTAGCTATTAATATTAGTAAACAGCAATGATTTCTTCTAAGGTCTGAATGAATGATTTTGCTTTTGATCTGCTATGCTATACCTGTAGTCAGGGGTTTGCCATACCTGTAGTTAGGGGTTTTATAATAGTCACCTAAAGAGTCATATACAAAAAAGAGTGCAGAGAACTTGCCCATATACTAAAAACCAAAAAAATACAGCTGAGAGCCCAGATCCCACAATAACGTTCTCCATGAGTTCAGCTGGAGGCCTAGAGCCCATGGCAATGTCTCATGCAAGCCTGCATCAAGGATCTGCACGGGGGAGGCCCTAAGATCAGCGGAGGCTAGGAAGTCTGCACCAGTGGACTGAAGGATCTGTGCCGGCAGGCTGAGGTATCTGCACTGGAACCAGGAAGCAATCCTCAGAGTAAGGACCAGACACCCCCCCACCCCCAAAGTTCCCCAGTCACCCTCAGCAACAGTGAGGTCCAGAGCTCCTCTGATGATGAGAATAACCGACTTCTCATGAGACATGTTTCCCATCCAATAAGCCAAGGTGACAAGTTCTCCAGAAGATTGAGCAGCTCACATCTTTCCCTCCAGAGCGATGACCAAAATGAGGACCAGAGCTCCCTCAAAATAAACCGAAGATATTCTCAGTGACAGCTGATGAGATCCCAAGCTCCTTTGACAGAGAGAACATCCAAGCCCATCAGGAAAGCCAGCATGACAAGCCTCTCCAAGAAAACCAACAGCTCTTACCAGCTCCCTACAGCCTCTAAACTTCTTCTCCACTTCTGCCTCTTACAACACCACCAACAATTCTCAGGTGGGCCTCTGGCACCCAGCACCACACTGGTTCTGTTCAGCAAGGGTGTTACAAGCTGACCACAAGTTGTCAGTCCACCACACCATACTTAGTTGAATTCTTTTTTTTTTCTTTTGCACAAGGCTGGAGTTTGAACCCATGTCTTCATGCCATGGTCAAACTCTTAATATACCATGAGGACAGAACCAAGATATTTCCAGCCATAGAAAGGTACAGAAAATTTATGCTCTAATAGAACCCTTGGGTGACTGTTTTTAAGGGAAGGGAAGGATGTGTTCCAGGATGCAAGATTGTAAATTAAGAAAGAGCAGACAACAGGATTCAGCAAGCAGGAGCACCACACCAGGGAAGCAGCACAGAGAAGCCTTGGATACCAGCAGTGAAGGAGGCTTAGAAAGCAGGCAGAACTCCAGATGGGAGGCCTGGGGTTGAGGAGGAGAAGCAAATCCAACAGCCAGATATGATGATTTTTTTTAAAATTAAAATTCTTAAGGCTGTCCAGACCCAAATCGCACCCCTGGGAGCTGAGCCTGCGCACCCGCCGCGGGTAAGCTCCCTGCGCCCCTCTGCCCCATTTCTGCATTCCCGCGACTAACTTCCTGCTCCAGCCCAGACCCAAATCGCACCCCTGGGAGCTGAGCCCGCGCGACGGCTGGCTCAGGATACTTGTTCTGCCTTCCCTTTCCCCGCCCCACCCTTTTCTTTTTCTTTTTTTGAACCCCTCCAGCCCAAGCTCCAGCACCGAACCCATCAAATAGCCCGTTTGGCAACCGATCTGGTCCACGAGCCTACAAGGACTACTCAATCCCAAAGCTCCACCTCCACCTACAGACCACATCCGCCAGGATTCACAAAAGCTAGCAGCCAGAGCCCCAACGCAAGAGTCAGGAACCTCTGTAGAAGAACCACCTTGGAGTCTCCAGACCAAACGCCCATAGACACAGCATAACACCACCAAAGTGCAGAGGTTGCTTCCATACAAAATGATAACAACAAGGAGTAGGAGGCAATCTCAGGACCCGTGCCCACCCAAACCAAATACAGAAGACACTATCATGGAAGAAAATGAGAATTATA
>PVJA010036739.1:0-20871 GCA_004027025.1 Myocastor coypus
GAAGAGACTACACGGTATCCTTCTTTCTTCTACTTTGAATTTGAGATGCCAACAAGAGGAGCCACCTCAGAATGTTCCATCGTGTCACAAGAGTTGACATCAAGTCCTGACCCTGTGTCGGCGTTTTCTAGTGCTTCAGACATGTACAACACATTTCACAGAGTTCTTTCCTGGTCACAGGCCCTACTCTCCAAGCCTTGCTGTTACAGTCAGGGTAGCTGCCCTCCAGGGAGAGCCAGCTAAGGGAAGTATTCTTTCCATCTTAGACTTCAGCTTCAATGACTTTTGAGAAGGTGAGTTTGGTGCCTCTACCACTAAGCTCATAGCTATAGGCTGTGGTCCTAAGCTAGAGTCCATGGTGCTGTTCCAGAAGTACTACAAGACCTCACTGCTCCTCTTAAAAAAGGAGTGGCTGCCAATGACTTTAATCCTTAGTTCCTTAATTGCTGTCAGCCTGGTCACTCTTATCCATGGTGATCCATAATAATCATGATCACATAGCTGAGCTGATATATATCTTACCTTTACACCGAAGGACATAGATATGTAGTTGGACCCACGGAGAAGGCATAGAGTCTTCTGAGATAGTGAAAAGTGGAAGTTTAGCACACAGAGTGGACTTAGTAACTCTGGATAAATTACTACATTGTCCCTCATCATCAATTAAAAATTAAACATATGTAATATCTGTAAATACTGATAGTCTAACTTCTTCATTTCCTGTCTTTATTCCTTTCATTTCTCTTTATTGGCCAATTGCCCTAGCTAATGTTTCCAGAACCATATTGAATAGGACTACTGATAGTGGACATCCTTATCCTGTTACTGATTTTAGAGTGAAAGCATTCAGTTTTATCCATTTAGTGTGATGTTGGATGTTGCTTTATCATAGATATTGTTAGAGTTAATGATCATCTGTTCTGATTTTCTGTAGGGTTTTTAAATCATTAATAAATGTTGAACATTGAAAAAATATAGAATAGGGTAATCGTGAAGTTTAATTTAAGATGGGGTTGTTCCCTGGTAAACTCATTATAAGATAAAGTATCTTAAGTCAAAATTGTGTTGAATACATCTGACCTACCCAGATCATAATTTGGCGTCTTCTGTCATAACTGTCTTGAGGACATGTATGATGACCTATAGGCTAAGTAAGATTATCTGTGATAAAACCTCCTTTGTCATTAAGTTTGGGCTATCTTAGGTAGTTTGTTGACTTCTACATTGAAAATGAAAAATCGAACAGTTGTGTGAGTCAGTGTTTGCACCACTATAAAGTTGGCAGCTTGTAAGCCAAATAATGGTAAGTTATCTATTTCAATTACATAGTGCTTGGCACCAGATAATTTCCCAATAAAAAATAAGAAAAGAGAAATGGATTCAATAAGACTTCTACTTCTAGCACCTTGAATTCCAGTGCTAGAGAGTTTTTCTGACTCCCAGGGAAGAAATTTATTGTCAAAACATCAAATACCAGGACTGGGGACATAGCTCCAAGGTATAAGGACCTGCCTGGCAAATGCAAGGACCTAAGTTTAGTCCCTGTACTCCATGCTGAGCACACTGTGCTGGGCCAGAAACTGGGCATGGTGGCATATGCCTGTAATCCTAGGGCCGGGAAGGCTGAGACAGGAGGATCACTACAGGTCTGATCTGTATAGTGAGATCCTGTATCAAATAAATAAATAAATAAATAAATAAATAAATAAATAAATAAATAAATAAATAAATAAATAAATAAATATTAAAAATGTCAAATACCATTTTTATGGTTGATACTTTGTGTCAATTTGAGCTATTTAGAAGCTTAATTAAGTAACCCAGCAAGACTGGGCCTGGTGGCATGTGCCTATAATCCTAGCTCTTGGAAGGCTGTAAACAGGAGGATCACTATGAGTGTGATCTAGTAGTGGGACACTCAACACCCTGAAGACCCTCCCCCCCCCCAAAAAAAAAGTAACTCAGCAGTTCTATATCCTGGGGTAGGACACGCCCTTATGGTCTAAGGTGTTGTTCATCATTGCATGCTCTGAGAGGTTTAAAAGTTTAAGTGACTTAGCAGGGGCCAAGGTCTTCACTTTGCAAACATCCTGAACCTGCAGGAGGAGGGCAGAGATGGTGCAAGGGCTGCACTCCCCCGAGGTCAGGTGGCCTCCACACGGTATAAGGGAGGAAAAGGGGCTCACTCTCTGCTCTGCTCTCGCTGCTTTTGCTGTCTTCTGCAGGTTTGAACTGTTTTTCCTCAGCCACGCCACCCTGTCTTGGAGCCAGCTATGGACTGAGACCTCCACAAACTGTGACTTAAATACACCTTTCTTTTCTTAGTTTTGGCTGTTGAATATTTGGTCTGAGCAACAAGAGAAACATAACCAGGACAACTGCCTTCCTGTGAGATCAGGGCATCTCAGCAACGGTGCTAATGAGTTTTGAGTTAGATAGCTCTTTGCTTTGGGTAGCTGTCTTTTTTGCTGTCCTATTTATATACCTAGGAGTAGACCTGCTGGAACACATGCCCACCCTAGGATTTTCAGTTTGAATAACCACTGGGCTGTTTTCTACAGCACTGAACCATTTTATATTCTGACAAGGAACGCACAAGAGTTCCAATATGTTCACATCTCCACCAATTCTTACTGTTTTCTGGTTTGTTGTTATTGTGGCTCTCTCCATCTCTCACTGTCTCTCTGTCATCTCTCTGTCTGTCTCTCTGTCTATCTCTCTGTCTGTCTCTCTGTCATCTCTTTGTCTGTCTGTCTTTCTTTTTTTCAGTACCAGGGATTGAACTCAGGACCCCGTGGTTGCCAGGCAAGCACTTATTCTACTGAGCTATCTCCCTGGCCCTGATTTGCCTCTCCATAATGCCTAATTATGCTGAGCATTTTTTTCATGCACTTTTATTGGACATTTTTTAGCCTTGTTCAGAGCAATGTCTATTTAGATTTTTTTTAAGAACTTGGTTATTTATCACGTCATGTTGACTTGAAAACTCTTTTAGAAATATCCTCTGGATATAAATAGTTTTACATATTGGTTTGATTTACAGATAGCTTCTGTGTGTTATCTTTTCACTTTCTTGGCAGTGGATTTTGATGCACAAAAGTTGTTAACTTTGACAAATGTCCCCTCATCTGCTTTTCTTTGCATTTTAGGTCCATATTTAATACACAGTTGTGTCGTACAAGGTCACAGGGATTTACACTTATGCTTCTTTTGAAGAAATTTATAGCTTTACAATGGTCATGACTCCTCCAGATGGCCGACACTGACAACAGTATTACAAAGCACTGCACATGGCTTCAAAGTAAGTCCTGAGGGTATGTGACTGACCTTGGGAGATACAAAAATTACATTTTCTGTTATACAGGTCTTGCTTTAACTTGGTGCTAACCACCCAGCAGAAAAGACTAACCACGAAGCATAAAACATAAAGCTAGATTAGTATGCTGAGCTGTAAAAGGCTTAAATCAACAGCTTTTGACATTGCCAGTTCTGCTAGTAACCCAATGGAATATTGGACTATGCATACAACTACTTTCTCTTAGTTCAATGAAAAGAAATATTTGTACCAATAATGATTAGAAAAATTATCATGTCTACATCTTGTGCTTTGTATAACTACTACAAGGACAAGAATTATTGGGGATGTACTACTAATGTGTTTTGAAACTATCGCATTGTTATTTCTTATTAAAAGTAATAAAAAATAATTTTATAGCTTTAAATTTTAGGATCTTTTCTCTTTGATGCAATGAAGACTTCCCATTTGTGAGCTCAAAGGCCAATTCTGAGGATGCAACCTTATTCTTACAGCATAACAGATAAGCCGTTTTAACTTTTCCATATGGTGTGAGATAAGGGTTAAATTTCCTTGCTTTGCATATGGAATGGACTCTTGGCTTGTATTTTGGTGATGTGAAAAGTCCTGCCAATTGTGCAAGTTCCAAATCAGGAAACTGATTGTTGATGTTCACTTCTAAGCATGTGTTACTTAGAGCCATGATTCCGATGCCTGTGGGTGTGGCGTGGATTCACATTCTAACAAAGCCAAAGGGACTCCTCGGTCATCGGGACAGCTTTTCTTCTGTATAGATGTCTGAGGCTTGACATTTTGCTCAAGTGATGAGGGTCACTGGATAGACAGTCACATCTTTTAGGCAGATGGAGATTTTGGCAGTAATTACAGTTGGGTAATGAAGTTTGGCTTTCAGGCATCTTGCGACATTGTGTCCTGGGACTGAAGATGGATTATGCATTGACAAGGTTATTCCATGGCCCAGTTTCAGAGAGGATGGCCAGTTTTCCTCTGGGAAGTGACCCTCTTCTTTTCTGAATGCCACTGGCATTTAAAAAATAAGACTTTTCAGAATCCCCCAAATGTTAAAATTTGTGTGCTTTCCACAAAGAAGATACAGAGATTAGAGGGGGGGGCATCACCAGCTTTTATTCTTACACAGCAGGAGATAAGCTCTTTTATGTTTTCCCATATTTAATGAAAAGTCAGACTATTGAGATCACGGTGAGGTTACCTTGTGTTTAGAATTATTTTTCCACTTTTAGATTCAACTAACGTTAAGTATCTAAACTTACTTAACATTGATACTTGGTGCTACTCTCCTAATACTCTCTGAAAAATATTGTCTCTGAAGAATAGCTAAAATATAAAGTCACACTGAGCCTGGAATTCAACCCAGAAGGTCCTGTACAGCCAGAGCTGTTGAACTACTTAAAGGTTTATTTCGATGAATTATTGGGTTGCACATAAAAGAAGTATGAATTGTCCTGGCCCATGTCAAGAGTCTAGCAGGGGCCGTTGTACCCACCCCTCAGGGTGAGAGGCAGTTAGATCTTCACAGAAAGAAGACTGCCTGTGTGTGAGACCAAATGCCAGTTGGAAGGATGTAGCCTTGCTAGAGAGGAGAGCACTTGTACCTTGGTGTCTTAGTTACTTTTTACTTGTTGCTGGGAGAGATACCTGACACTCAAAATGAAAGAAGGAAAGGTTTCTTCTGCTCACAGTTGCTTGAAGTTTCAGTCCATATTCGGCTGGTCCAAGGCTGAGTGGAACAGAGCAGAGAGCATCCAGTTCATGGTGGCAGAACAGCAACAATCTCGATAGAGGCCCACTGACCAGCCAGGGCACCAGAGAGCAACAGTGTGAGCCTGGCTCCCAGTCTCTATATTGCAGTCAGGCTTTCTGCCTCAGCCTATCTGCCTTAGGCCACGCCCATAATCCCAGCAGTACTCAGACTCATAATCCCATTAGTACTAAAACACATAATCCCAGTGGATCACGAGTCAAGTCTCAAACTCTAGAAGCCCCCGCCCCATGTTTGCGTGAAACTTTGGGGAAACAACTAGACATAAACCATAACACTTGGGCATGGAGGAGACCCCAGCTGTGTCTGTGCAGCATCCTGTGCCAGCAGGAGCTCTGTAGGAACTCCAGCTTTCCACGGTCATGCAATGTCCCGGGCTCTAACTGCCTGTGTTCTCGACCATCCTGTAACTAAATCAGATTTGAATACTGGTAGAAAGGCCAGAGCAAAATAGAGAGCCAGACATAAACCAAGGGAAACCAAGCAATTGTCCTGCTTTTTCCTACTCCATCTATCCTGCTCATTTATTTGTTCATTGTAAATAGTATAAGGGTCAATAGGGCTGGCCAGAAGCTGGCTTAGTGAATTAAAGCACCTGCTTACGTGGACTCAGAGGGACCTGGCTGTAATCCCCTGTGTGCTGTGCCAGTCCCGCTCCCAGAGTGCTCTAAGATGGATCTGACACTGGGTGTGGTGGCAGGAACCTGTAATCCCAGTGCTGAGGAAGTTGAAAATAGGAGGACCATTATGAGTCCAATCTGTGTAGTGGGACCCTGTACTAAATACATATAAAGAGACAAAAGATTAATAAACATCAGAGCGGAATTTATTCTGATTGGAATTTTGAATTCCCTATAGCAAATAAAGAATCATAGCTTCAATAAACTTGTGCTGTGAAATACATGTTAACTATCTTTCCTCAAGGTCATGGAGGACACCATGCCCTGGCACGCTGATGTGAATGCAGGAGGTGGCCGGGGCCAGCTAACACTCACAGTTACAGGGACAACAGTTTTTCCTTCATCTGATGAGTACAGTATGATAACGAATCAGGTTAAGATATATACATATATATATATATATATATATATATATATATATATATATACATATTTATCCCCACAAGAGGGTCTACTAAAGAGGCAGGTATGCCGTGAATATGTAGCAAATTATGTTGGAAATAAAATTCTCCTCTATCTGTTGTCACTGAGGTGGATAGAATCCTCACTGTACCCAGCAGAATTTCTTTTCCCCAGGAATAAATGCAAAAAATCATTGTAGACTGTCTGAAAAATAAATATCAAGGTTGATTTTTTTTTTTTTTTTTGCTGCCCATAAATCTCTATTCTAACTACTGTTGGCCTTTGACACATGAAATGGAAGTAGTCACATCTTTTTTTAAAAAAAAATTTAGAAAATGTATTTATTTATTTATTTGTTACAAGATGCAGCTCAGACTCATAGTGTTTCTCCTGTCTAAGCCACCTCAGCGCTGGGATTATGGGCGTGCACCACCATGTCTGGTTTCGGTGGCCAGCAAAGTATGCCTAGGATTCTGGGGCCAGCACTGCATGCGGTACCGGGGACCGAACCTGGGTCCTTGTACTTGCCAGGTAGTTGCTTACAATGCTGAGTTGTCTCCCCAATGCTGTTAAGTCTTTCTATAGGTTTTCTATGCTTTAAAATTTTGAGACAAGAGTCAAGAAACAATATCTGGAACTGTGTGGCTGCACAGTAGGTCCCCAACTTCCCAACAGTAAGGTTCTGTTTCAGGAGAACGTTCTTTGTCAGATCGATTTATGATTCAGGCAAGTTGAGTCTTTGTTATGGTTTTTGTCCAGTTGTACCCCCAAAGCCATGGGGCAAATTTCTAGAGCAGTGGTTCGTGACCTTTCTAATGCCATGACTCTGCAATACAGTTCCTCATGTTGCGGTGACCCCTAATCAAAAAAAAATAATTTTGGTGGCTACTTCAAAACTATAATTTTGCTACAGTTATGATTTGGAATGGAAATGCCTGATATGCATTATGTATTCTCATTGCTACAAATCAAACATAATTTAAACAGTGATTATCACAAAACAATATTTAATTATATGTTGAGAAATATTTATTACTAATTCCAATAAATAACATTTCACCATGGCATAGCATGGGTTTCAATATAACAACAATTCCAAATAAATAACATTTTTTGATGGCTTTAGGAGACCCCTGTGTTTTGGTTGTTTGACCCCCATCAGGGTTGCGACCCACAGGTTGAGAACCATTGTTCTAGAGTTTGCGATTAAGTCATGGTCCACTGGGACTATGGGTGTGAGTGCTGCTGGAATTATGGGTGTGAGTACTACATCCAACCTGGGGTGAGGGTGGGGCCTGAATGCAACATTAGGGAGACAGACCTGCTCTCTGCTGTAGCCATTGTTGCTGACACCTCTCTTTTTTGCTCTCTGCTCTTTGCCACCACCACAAAAGGCTGCTCTAGGCCATGTGCCACTCTGCCTTGGAGCCAGCTGAGTATGGACTGAAACCTCCAGTAACTGTGAGCTCAATAAACCTTTCCTTCCTTCTTTTTGGGTGTCCAGTGTTTGTCCCAGAAAAGAGAGAAGAGTCACTGAGACAGTCTTCATACATCTTTGACATAAATATACAAGGCCAAGCCATAGTGATCCAAGCTCACACATCCTGTAAATAAACAATTTTTATCTTTAGTATCTTAAAATGTTGGCACAGTGCAGTACAGAAGCTGGCATAGAGGGGACTGCATGAAGAGGACTGATCTAACTGAAGAAGGGAGGATGGGGCAATGTCATGTACAAGGCAAAAAGATTTACTCCTCAGGCATCACCCGACCATGTCTCCAAGAGGGTGCACAGAATTGAAACCTTAGAAAACAGGCATCAACAACATCAGATAGGAATGAAATTCTATCTCATCGTCCACCTCCTACTGCTGATGATCCTTCAGCTTGTCCTCCTCCTCCTCCTCCTCCTCCTCCTCCTCCTCCAGAATTTCCTCTGGAAACAGAATTGTGAGTGAGCTGGGACTTATTGTACTGCCACACTGTTCTAGACATTACTTCTTGACCCTTGTCTCAAAATTCTAAAGCATAGGAGACCTACATAAAGATAGGATTTTCTTCATTGCATGCACCAAAAACTAATGTGAGTCAGAAGAGAGGTTTAGTATGGGCAGCAAAGGATGGATCTTGGAGATTATTTTTCATGCAGGTTACAAAGATTTAGGCACTACAGTTATTTCCAGGGGAGACAATTCATAACTATCATACTGTAGAGTAAGCACAGAGCAACACAATTACGGCCGACATATGAGCTACTTCTGCCGTTTGTTGACATCTACCAATGTTCATAACATGAAGCTCATTTGTATCTGTGAAAATTTGTAACTTAAGTGTTTATAAGTCATGGATTTATTATTAAAAAAAAAAAAGTCCTAGTGAAAGCCGAGCATCCATGAATGGCCAGAAACTGCTTGAGGTGGGGAGGTCAGGATGACGGCGATGCTTTGGGTAGTATTTGTTGAAGGCTGATCAGGAGCTGAGTACATGCTAGTGATGGACTTGATACTTCTAAACAATTTTTTTTTTTAGTATTTTTAAAATTCTCATTTTATCACTGGAAATGAATGCTAAGGATGGGAATTTTTATTAGCCACATATAGTACACAGAAGGAAATTGAAGCTGGAGAGTTTTGGGAAACTGTTCCAAATATCTCAGGGAGTGAATGTTTGGACCACACACTCTGATACCAGGGGCTTTCCTCTTAACTAAATTCTGATATGCTCACTGGACTCTCCAGCTTACACAGTGTTCTCAGATTTTTATTATGCCTTTTTGCAGGGGGTGATGATTGACATTTTGAAAACAAACACTCATGACCAAAAACCACGTATTTATCATCCAAAAAAATTATAGCAAGGCATCATTCTAATGAGCCGTCAGTGTGTTCTTGGTGCTATTTGGCCAAGAGAGACCATGGATCAGGCCAGCAGTACCACTCCAACTCCTCCTGGAACACATTAATAAATACATAGGCCCACGCCAGATGGCAGGGAGCTGTCCTTGCTCAGATGACAGGAAGTCAAAGCTGGACTAAAATCAGAAAATGCAAGGGCAGCGTCAGTTTTTTGACAGTGTTGGGTGAGAAGAAATGCCACCCATGGCGTTTGCACGGGAGAGAAGGAGCAATGAGGGCGGGCGTGGCTAAACTTTGGTCTCGTAGTAGAAAGCAGGCCTGGGTGAGTAGGGCAGGCATTGGTGCCAGTCCTGGGGAGCTCATCCCCTCGTGACGGTGAATGTGTGTGACTGGAAAAGACGCCACCACAGCCCAGGAGAGGGAGCTTTGCCAGCACCTTTGATAGATCTCCAATGTAACTATCACCTGGTCATATTTCCTACTCTACATTCTTTTGGTGTTCGTCTCTAAACTGAACCACAGCAAAATATTTTTAATACACAGGCAGGCACAGATGCTGCTTTTCTCCTTCCCTTCCACTTTTCTTTCCTTCTTTTTATGCTTCTTTGATATGCTTATTTTTTGAAATGACAGAAAGCCCTCGAACTATGGGGTCAGATAGGCCTCTATCCGTACCACACTCAGTTTCTCTCTCTCTCTTTCTCTCTCTCTCTCTCCCTCCCTCCCCCCTCTCTCTCTTTGAGACAGGGTCTCACTAGGTAGCTTGGGCAGGCTTTGTTCTAGCTTTTTGTAGCACCCAGTCTTGTCTGGAACTCACAAAGATCCTCTTGTTTCAAGAGCCAGCCACTTGGGTACTGGAAATATAGGCATGTACCACCACGTCTGGTTCTCAGACAGCGCACTGTGCCCAGGGTTCCAGGCTCAGCACAGCATGTGGGGCCAGGGATTGAACTCTGGACCTTGTGCTTTCCAGGTAGGTGCTTATGCTTCTGATTTATCTCCCCAGCCCTAGACTCAGATTCTTACAGCAGCCTCCTCTGTTTCTTTGAGTCTTGTTTATCTTACTTATAAAACATAGACTTTCTGAACCTTGTCATCAAGCCACCAAGGACAGAAGAACAGGACAATTTCCAGTGCATACACAGTTGCTTACTTCATAAACCTTATTTTGGCTTTTCCTACATAAAGGACGCTGTTATGATTTGTATGTAGGTGCCCCTCCAAAGCTTAATGTAGGCACTGGGGCTGATTTCTAGAATTTGTGATTAATTCATGATCCAGGGCTGGGATTACAGGTGCGAGTGCTGCTGGGATTATGGGTGGGAGTGCTACACCCAGGCCTGGGGTAGATGACCTGACCTGAATGTAACACAAGGGAGACAAACTTGCTCTCTGTTACCATTGTTGCTATTACTCCTCCCTTTTGCTTTTGCTGTTTTCTGCCTCCATGAACTACTGCCATCTTCCACGTGTTACTCTGCCTTGGAGCCAGCTGTGTATGGACAGAAATATCCACAAACTGTGAGCTAAATAAATCTTTCTTTCCTTAACTTTGAGTGTTGGGTGTTTTGTTCCAGGAATGAAAGAAAGCTAACTGAGAGAGACTTCACTGGGAAGAAATGTAAAATCAAAACCATTTCTTTCAAATAAGAACGATGTTGGTAAACATCCCCTGAGTGTCCCCAGAGTGTCAATGCTGGCATTACAGGAGTTGACAACTCCTGCAGTGTATGGGGTGCCATGGAGACCCGAGCATGGTGTGGGACGGAATCCTACTTGATGGATTAGGGATGCAATGAGCTGGGATGGGCAGGAGTGTGGGAACAAGACGAAGAGGAGTCACAAGATGTTCTATGCGTGCAGGGCACTGCAGCAGCTGGGGTTGAGCACTACTGTCGTGAATTGGTGAAGAGGATAAGGGAAGAGAGAGAAGCAAGTGTTACAGGGAGCTGGGGAGACAGCTGGGCGGTCTAAGTGTCCGCCTGGCAAGCGCAAGGACCTGGGTTTGATCCCCAGTATCACATGCCATGTAAGCCCCAGAACCCTGGGAGCTCCGTGTTGGCTCTGAAACTGGGGCATGGTGGCGCGTGCCTATAATCCCAGTGCTGGGGAGGCTGGGATAGGAGGATCACTATGAGGCCAAGCTGAATAGCGAGATCCTGTACCAAGTACATAAATAAATAAATAGATTTAAAAAGATAAAGAGGTGGTACAATAGCTCCTTCATGGCTCTGTGCTCATATTCTCTAGCTTGGGCATTGCATCATTAATGTGGACACAGTGTAAAAGAGCTTTGTCACACACTGATGAGGCTGCTTCACTTGGCTGGGATTGGTGTGGGGTAAGATGCGGGCTAAGGCCCCCTTAGTGGTCATGCACCTATGCCATCAGGAAAATGCCACATGCATAGCAAAATAAAGACCATGCTCATAAGTAAGGAGGCAGCACCCAGTGGTGGCTCTTTAAAGGACGTGGGGAGGAAGATAGCTTTCTTCAGAGAGAAATAAGAAGAGTATGCATGAAGTCGATCATGGGGTTTTAGACACATAGGTTTGCAGGCACTGGGAATGGGCCGCTGGCAAGAAGGCCAAACAGTGCCGCATTCTTTGTGGTGGGCACGGTGTTGGTCAGTGTGCCGCATCTCATCACCCCACCTTGCACATCTACCTTTCAGTGTAGTGTGACAACACTGAGATCAGTGCTTCTTGATGCTAAAATGTCAACTGTGGTGGCTGGGACTTGTCACAAGCAAATAAGTGACAAGTAGACCTATAAGGTCCTAAACTCCCAGAAGCGGGGTAGTCGGGTCATGGGGTGGAGTTTTAGTTTTCTGGGAAACCTTCACACAATTCTTTGTTTTTTTTTTGTCTTTTTGAGAAAGGGTCTCACTGTACAGTTCAGGCGGGCCTTGAGCTCAATTTTGTAGCTCAGGTTGGTCTCAAACTCGCACCGATCCTCCTGCCTCAGCCTCCTGAGTTCTGGGATTACAGGCATGCACCACCATACCCAGCTTTTGCACAATTCTTGACACTGGCTTGGACTAATTTACATCCCTACCAACCGCAACTGAGTTGGCTTCTCCCAACAGCCTCATCCTATTGGTTATTTTTTTCCCCTGATGATAGCCATCTAAGTGAGATTATGGCTTTTGGTAGTTTTGATCAGCATTCTTCCTATGGCTAATGTCTTAGTCACTCTTCTCTTGTTGTTGGGACAAATATCCAACACTCAAAATGAAGGAAGGAAAGTTCATGTAGCCCACCGTTACTGGAGGGTTCATAGTTTAAAACAGCCTAAATTACGTAGCAAGATCCAGGAGCCTTATTTGCTCAGGAGAGAGGGTCAGTGCCTCCGTTTCCTCTAAAGATCTCCACTATGCCCAAGGTGGCTTCAGTCGCGGACTTTGCCGCGCCACTCTGCAGGGTTTGGAGGAGAGGTTGGGGCTCCACCATGTCCAGGATGACCTGTTTCACACCTTGGAGAGGACGCAGTTCTCTCTGGTTCGTGCCTCTAGGGCTCTGTACCCTAAGCCCCACCCCACTCCACTGGCCCCACCCCTTAAGCCACTCACTGCTCCTGCAGCTGCGTTTGCATATAAATTACATGAGGCTTTTGGGGGACAACTAGACAGAAGCCATAACAGCTAATGATGCTGAATGTGTTTTCATAAATTTATTGGTCATTTGAATTTAGTTCACAATACTGTATTACCTCTATTTGTCTATCTGTCTATCTATCTATCTATCTATCTATCTATCTATCTATCTATCATCTATAACAGAAGGAGCTTGAAGTCCCCAAATACAAAGTAATAAGGAAACAGAAAGCTAGCTACTGCAATGTGGTCGGTACCCATTGTATGCATGTTCAACAATCATTTTACTTTACCCCATAAATAAGCACAATTGAAGTAACACTTTATATTTAAAAAGGAAAAATACATTCTAAATTCCTGCCTCAGAGAGTTCCAAACTGTACCCAAACTAGTTCTACCACTTAGGGTACCACAGTCTTTGTGGAGAGTTTTGCCCTTTCCCTTTTGATACAGGGGAACACAACTGCCAACCTGCTAGATACCTGGGATGGGTTCATGCTCTCTAAAATCATCAGTGAGTTAATTTTAGGGACAATGGAGATAAAGAGCAGGATATATTTATTGGGGGAAAGAAAGCTTCTGTCTCAGAGAGGGACAGAACAGTATATATTCGGCACAGGGTCTCATTATGCACCTCTGACTCATCGTGATCCTTCTGTTCTCAGCCTCCCCAGCACTGAGATTACAGGTGGGCGCCACCACACCACACCGGGTCTCCGTCATTGCTTCATGGAAGTGGGCTGACACCGACACCAAGCAGGAGGCAAAGGGAAGGCAAGGGGAAGCATGAAGTGGAGCGCTCCTCCAACCGATGACTTCTACTTTCTCCTCCATTGTGGGGCCTCTCAAGGTTGTATCGGCCAGGGGTTCTGCGCATGCATCGCTTACATAACCTGCTTGTGTCTATTCCACAGACAACCTGAGGTTCCCATGGAATCATACTGAAAACATTCCCTTCAATCCAGCTATGCCCCTACTGGGAATTTTCCCAGAAGAACTGAGAACATTATACCATAGAAATATCTGTGCACCTATGTCTATAGCAGCCCAATTTGTAGTAGCCGAATCTTGGAAACAACCAAAATGCCTATCATTTGGAGAATGGTTGAAAAAGATGTGGTATTTTTATATAGTGGAATATTACTCAGTTATAAAGAATGACAAGCTGGAAGACTTCATATATAAATGGATGTATATTGAACATATACTCATAAGTGAAATAAACCAAATCTACATTTGTAAATATCGTATAGTCTCCCTAGTATAAGAAATCTAAAGGAGAAATAAAAACGGAAAGGCATAATGCAGCTGAATGGAAATCAAAGACTTTTGAAGCAACACTAAAACTATGCTTGGAATGTGTGTCATTCTGGACTTTTAGATGTGTTCTACTTCTAATGTAAACTCAGCTACTGCTACACTCTCTCTCAAGTAAGTGGTTGGTTAACAATAAAAACAACAACAAAAAAAGGTGTTAACTGAGAATAAGAGACTAAGCAAAAAGCCATAGGCTTGACAGGCTACAGTTTTGTACTGTACATCCTTATATTTCTAAATGTCAGTGTAAAAGTGTGTAACTGCTTTTATCACATTCTATAGAGATTATGTTGAAGGAAAATAGCAATGTCAAGCTAAGTCTAAGATGTTTGATATTCAGAAAGGCAGTGATGTTGAGCTCAATTACCTATGTTATAGAGTAATAGTATCACAAAACTTCTCTGTTGGAGAGTTGAGAATGTAAGATAGCAGACCAAAAATTGGGGAAACAGCAGGGCTACCAGGATAGCCATCATTTTGGCTCTAGCCCCTCAAGGTCAGTGAGGACTCAGGACATAAGAGAACCTGTGCTGTAACATCCTATAACTCAAGGGTTTCCAAAATTTTGTGGTCAAGGAGGTTATGGGACCTCAGAGGAAAGGGATAAATGAAATACAGTGTGTCCAGGGAGAGTAACCTGGGAAGAAAACATTCTCTCAGGCTTTCACAGACAGCAAACTGGTCAAGCAATGGCCGTGACTTGTCCCGATGGCTGACACTGACAACAGTTCTACAAAGCACTGTATTTGGTTCCAAAGTTAATCCTGAGGAGATTTGACCTTGAAAAATACAAATGATGAAAGTTTTGTTAGACAAGTCTTGCTCTAACTTGTCTTATCACCCAGCAGAAAAACTTAATTACGAGGCATAACACGCAGAGCTAGATTAATACGGTGAGCTGTAAGAGGCTTAAATCAACAGCCTTCAACATTGCCAGTTTCACCGGTAACCCACTGCCATTATGAAACATTGAACTATGTATACAACTACTCCGTCTTAATTGAAAGAGAAGAAAATTTTTTCTTTTTTTTCTCTACCAATATTGTTTAGAAAATTTATCAGTCTAAACCTTGTGCTCTGTATAACTTTTATGAGGACAACAATATGCAATATGTCAATTATTGCTAATGTACTACTAATATGTTTTGAAACTCTCATATTGTCTTTTATTAAAAGTAATAAAAATTATTAAAGTTTAAAAAATAAATAAATAGAAACAAACAAAACACATAATAATACTGAAAACATAATGGAAGCATGTCTGCTTGCAGTCTCAGGAGGTCCATGGGTCAAGGAAGGGTCAGCACTTAGCTCACTGAGTGTGCTTAGGAGCAAGTTGTCCATCTTACACTCTGTGGTCGGCTCAGTGGGTCTTTGGACAGAGCAGGTGCGGGCTCTGGTTCTAGGGATTGAACCTCAGTCCCTGTGCTTGCTTAAGCAGGCGTTTAGTCTGTTGAGCTATCTACCTGGCCCAGGCCCCTGCCTTTTAAAGGAATTCTTATAGAGCAAACCCAGGAGGTGAGGTGGGTCCAAGGTGGGAAATATGGGAAACCACAAGGTGGGCACAACATGGACAAAACTATAGTCAACCAACAAGATTATAAATATAATTGCTCAAGTATAATTTATTAAATATGGATCAAATGGGGAAATAAGCCACATAGCAAATGAAAATGAAGGCAAAGCAGGGGCTTTTCCTGTAGGGGGTTGGGTTAGTGATTGTTTCTGGTTTTTTCTTTTTTTAAAAAATCTTTTATTTATTTGGTACAGATTCTTGCTACACACTTCATATTTGTGGTGTTTCTCCTGTCTTAGCTTCCCCAGAGCTGGGATTAAGGGCGTGTGCCACCACAGTTGTTTAGGTGGCCAGTTTGGGATGGGGGGCCTCATGGCATGTAGACCGGGGATCAAACCTAGGTCCTTGTACTTGCTAGGCAGGTGCTTAGACCACTGAGCCATTTTTCTTGGCTTTTTCAAGGTGATCAATACCTATTTAGAATATTAGTCCCTGGTGTCCATCCTTAGGGAGGTATGAGGGAAATTTGTTTCATCTTTTGTCTTGAGACCAGACCCACAGTAGAGGTGCCTGTCTGTCTGTCTCTCCCACAGCTGGGAGACACAAGGTATCTTCTCTTCCATACTGGCTCCTTCAGGAACCTAACTCGGATTCATTGCCTACGGCATTTGCATCTAGCTCATCTGCTAACATCACTTTCTCTCATCAACACCAAGAATGGAAGAGAATCTCCAGTAATGATGATGCTGGGTTGGGGTTGGAGGCGCCCGCAAGAGAGCGGTACTTATATTCCACTACCTAACTGCTTGTCTACTTCGGCAACGCTTACTGATCTGTGTACGTGGGAGGAGAGAGCTGCGGAGGCCTGGCGGGGTCCTGAATGCGGAGCAGCTACCCTCCCATGCATTCTGTACCAAGGACAGAGGGCGATTCTATCAGTCATGTGGCCTGCAGCCAAGGAAGGTAGCTGGGCTTACACTGTCCTGCCTCCCCAAAGGACTGACAGGAGGATGGGGGTAGGTGGCAGCTAGAACCTGGGGGATGGACAGCAGAAACTGGGCTGGAACTGGGCTGTAGGAGGAGTATCACCGGAAGCCCACACAGGTTTCAAAGGGAGTTAGAACCCACTCTCGGCAGGTTCAGGTGAAGTCAACCAAATGAAGTTAAGAGTGAGAGGTTCCAGCCCGAGTACAAACTGCTAACTTACCCTGGCCCTGATTCTATGTGGCTGAACCCCTTAGACAGCAGCTTCTCTCCCCAGTGACCACTTCCTCCTCCTCCCTGACTCCAGCCCTCGATACCTTTCTTGCGTACACAAGGGAGCCCCAAATCAGCTGCTCGCGTGTTGTCACTGAACCTGTCCCTCAAACTGCGCAGCGAGAAAAAGTTCATAAAGTCTCAGCCTCCCTGTCTCAGGTCAGAGGAACCCCGCCTCCCTGCCACCAATCCGCTCTGCATCTTCAGAGTTAATAAAGCCTCCCCATCTCTTCTGTTACTCCTTCTTTTCTGCTGTGTCAGGGGAAGAAAACCTAACACAGAGGTGTCCTCATTTGTCTTGGTTCCCCTGTCTCCAAGGAGTTAGATACAGAGTAGATGGAGGAGGCATTGTAGACCACTAAGTGAGTAGAAATGCTATAGGGAGTCTGGCAGCTCCGGGCCCTTGGAAGGACTCCTTGCACGTGATGCCTTGCATCTGTGAATGGAGGAGCGATCCTTAAAGGACAGGTCTCAAGACAGAAGATAGGATGACGACACCCACGTGTCCTTTTCCCTAGAGATGGACAGCAGGGATAGATATTCTATATAGGTGTGGATCACCTTGGGTAAGGGACTGCAGCTTCCTTTCCGGAAAAGTTCTCATTCATTCCACATAGACTTACTATTTTTGATTTTGCACTTGATCCCATTTAATCAATATTACTTAAGTGATTATACTCACAATCGTATCAGTTGATTATGGTTTTGCCCTACTTTAGACCTGCCTCACCTTGTGGTTTGGTTCTATAAAACTCCCCTGAGAAGCAAGGTCCTGAGCTACCCACTCTGGACCCCATCTGTCTCGCTTACATGGGAATTTACTTTCTCCAATAAATACAGCTTTATTTCCCCAATACATAGTGCCTGCTCTTAAGCTCCATAGTTCCTAGAATTTACTCTTCCACTTTAGAGAACACAAACTTGGTGTATCAGACATCCAGCAAGCTGGCACTTTGGGAGTAATAATATTAGCTCTATAAGATTTGGATTATCTGACTGCTATATGCTATCCTTATATCAGAAGCATCCAAGAGTCCATCTTCACTTTCAGCAGCCAAATCCCCAGCTCAATCCTGCATTTGTAATACAGGGCAAGTGCATCTGCTACCTACTAGATGTCAGCTGTGCCAATTCCAATGTGGCCTCTTCAATCAAAGAATAAATTCCAAAGGAAACCAGAGGTTAAGAGTAGGAAAGGTTCAGTGAGACCTCCTGAGAGACAGGAGGAGTCCCAAGGGGGTTGGCACCAGGACTTCTGCCAGGGTAATTTACACAGCAGTCACTATGTAGGTATAACACTGATCAACTGTAATCAAGCCATAGGACCACAGGTATAGCTGCTCAGCTGATACTGAGCCTAGCAAGGGGTCATGGAAAGAACAAAAGCATTTTCAGGAAGGGATGAGTTGTTGCTTAGGTCACTCACCTGGGTGGCTGATACCTATCTGGACCAGATGGTGCTCTTTGGTATAATTCCAAGTCACTGCTTATCCCTTAGGGAGATGTGCCAGCCTGGCTGTCCATCTTTGTCTCCAGGCCTGGTTTGCTTCAGATGGGCTTCCAGCTGCAATTCTGGGGCCTATTTTCCCATGGCTTCCTGGAGAGTCTGGCCTTCTCTCACTGAGTATTAATTTCTATGCAATTTAGCTGCCTATGAAATTTGAAGTTGGAGAGTTGAATGCTTGCAAAAAGAAGGGATAAATATCTAGAGGGTTTTTTGTTATGCCTGGGGAAAACTGAAAACAGAAGAGAGATGGAAAATAGAATGCTGAATCATACCCAGAGGGCCATGTAGGGGACAGATGGGGTTACTGCAAGTTGAGACAGGAAAAACTCATATACAGATTCGCACTTTTAATTTTTTTTTTTTTTTTTTTTTCCTGGAACTGGAGATCAAACTCAGGATCTTACACTTGCCAGGCAGGCACTTGTGCCCCTGAGCTACCTCCTGGGGTCCAGATTTACATCCGTTTTTCTTTAAACCTTCTCACTCTCGGACAACTCCGAGGAGCTGATTACCTAACCTGACCTGGGGACAGCTCCAAATGGGCAGAGGCCTCGCCCTCTGTGACTTCCACGTCAGCGTGTGTGCCACAGGTTCCTCCTCTGCAGAGCAGATAAGTGAGAGAAAAGAGGAAATGCGTGAGGCTGTTGTTCTTTAAAGGCTGAAAATGTGTTAACAGCTACAGGAAGTCGGCACTTAATATCGAATGTCACAGCCATGTGACATGTGAAAGAGAAGAAATGCCTCAAATACTCAATTCTAAGTCCCGTGTAGAGGTCCTAGTGACAATATAAAATGATCCTAGACCCTTTGGATTGGTTGAGAGCTTCCTGAGACTGTCTTCCTTCTACACATAAGCGATCTCGTCTGTTATTGTTGAATATTTTTGAAAATCAAGGGACACTGAGCAACACCAAATGTTCCACAGAGCTCTAAGGAAGCCTGTAGCTTCTGCCATTTTTCTCTCTTTACTGTCTCATTCCAAAACAAATATGTTAATACTGTTCCAAAATAAATATTTTTATATTGAAAACAAGACTCGAAATACCTAGTGGCTAATCTCTCTGGAATTTCAATAAATGAGCGTTAGAATAGTAAGAATATAAAGAGGAAGAAGAATAAAGCAAAAATTCTGTTCTTGTACTCTCTGTTGCTGAAAATAATAAGCATTTAATTATGTATGATTATTGCTATCTCTATTTCTGTTTATAACTATTGTAAACAGAAGCCTTTTGCTGAGAAAGAAAAGGGTTTGAGGATTGGATATTTGCTCTGGTTTTATGGTTCATTGATTAGAGGTTAAATTTATCTGCTTGACACATCTTGAAGAAAGACCTACGTTCTCCACACTCTTTGTCATCTTCCTGCTTTTCATTAACCCAAGATGACAAAGAGAAATGGTGGCACGTGGTTTGTTTTCTTCTTTGCCTTGCAGTTCTCCAGGGTAGAGCCTCATGATACTGGTATATTTTGTGATACAATCTTGGATATTTGTTCTGTTTTATCTTTCTTCCAGATTTTGTTATACACACACACACACACACACACACACACACACACTCATACACATACCCTCATGATGCATTAAAGTTACAGAGAGTTGTGGTTCCATGGACCCTGTGTCATTACTAAGTCATGCTTGTTGGGCAAACCTCATTTTAATGACATTACCTATGTTCACCGAAACTGTAGTCATTGGATAATATTTCCAGTTCCTTATGGCTGTGACCGTGTTATGGGTTCTGCTGCAGGTTTTTTATGCCATGACGTACTTTCCGATGGCTTCTAAATATCTATGGTAGGCCAGGGAGACAGCTCAGCAGCCCAAGTGCCTGCCCGGCCAGTGCAAGGTCCTGAGCTGGATCCCTGGTACAAAACCAAAAACCTGTGGCTCTTTGCTACAGTAATGGACTAATGGTGGCTTTCAAAATGCAATTCAGTCAGCCTTCAAGCTCCATGTCAAATAAAAAACTACTTAATTCTAGGATTTATCTTGTTTTCTGGAAGCAAAGTCTCATTTTGATTATCTTGATTTTTTTTTTTTTTTTTCCCATGCATCTGACAATGCCAAATGGGCAGAGGATATTAAAAAAAAGTTATACTGGTTCCAGCCCAGACCCAAACCGCACCGCTGGGAGCCAAGCCCACGCGCCAGCTGGGTCAAGATCCATGGCCTGCCTTCCCCTGGCCGCCCCCCCCCCTTTTTGTTTTTTTTGAACCCCTCCGGCCCAAGCTCCAGCAACGAACCCATCAAATATCTTGTTTGGCAACCGATCTGGTCCACGAGCCTACCAGGACTACTCAATCCCAAAGCTCCACCTCCACCTACAGAACACATCCACCGGGATTCACAAAAGCTAGCAGCCAGAGCTCCAAAACAGAGTCAGGAACCTCTGTAGAGGAACCAGCTTGGAGTGTCCAGACCAAAAGCCCATAGACACAGCATAACGCCACCAAAGTGCAGAGGTCGCTTCCATACAAAATGATAACAACAAGGAGTAGGAGGCAATCTCAGGACCCGTGCCCACCCAAACCAAATACAGAAGACACTATCATGGAAGAAAATGAGAATTGTACAGATGAAACCTCTGAATTGGTAGCATCTGAGGCAGACACACAAGTGCAGAAACTTATAGAGCAACTGAGATC
>PVJA010036740.1:0-20871 GCA_004027025.1 Myocastor coypus
GGGGAGGAAGGAGAAGAGGAGGAGAAGGAGAAGGAAGAGAAGGAGAAGAGGAAGAAGAAGAAGAGGAAGAGGAGGAGGAAGAAGAGGAAGAGGAAGAAGAGGAAGAAGAAGAGGAAGAAGAAGAAGGAGAAGAAGAAGGAGAAGAAGAAATAGATGTGAGACTTACATTGATCAAAATTCCTGTATTTGAGGAAGAAATTCTTGTAAGAGCCTTGTTTTGTGGCTTGGAAATTATCATAGTACATGTACTGGCAAATAAATTAATGCAGACAAAATGGTGGTGGTCTAAAAGATAATTAAATATGGCCTGTTTCACATATACTTTTTAGGATAATGTTAATGATGTAAGGCAGCCCAATATTAATCCTTTTCCCTAATTGCAACATTATTTTTCTTCTTTTTCCCCTCCCTCTCCCCTTCATTCTAAGAATTGTCCCTCCTTTATTCTTTGGGTTCTTTTACTTTTAGGATATCTGCAGGTGGGCACTGACTTCCTTTATGTATCATACAGTTTTGTCCTGCCTTCTATACCAGCAACAGTGGGCAGGTAGAAGTCCTTTATTAGAGGGCAGTGTATGGATCACTTCTTTTCCAAAGCCATCTCTCTGTTTGCTCCTATTTTCCTAGTTCCATCCCATGCCATTTGCTTCTTCAAATACTTTTCTAGGAGATTTGCAATATACTTCTTATGAATAAGTTTGTTCAGAATCTGTTGTTTACAACTTACTATCCTGGCTAGTACAGTTGGCTTCTTAAGATTTCAATGAGTTTTAGAAATAATTCATATTCTAGTAGTCAACATACATCCCAACATCTCTATACATTTGACATGAGCACACTGGAATAATGTTGAAGCAGTGCTTAGTACAAATGAAAAAGAAAATAAATAGGGCTGTGGAGACAGCTCAGTGGTGTAAGTACCTGCTTGGCAAGCACAAGGAGCCAGCCTCAATCTCCAATACTACGTGCCATGCCAGCCCTGGAATCTTGAGTGCGTTATGCTGGCCACCAAGACCAGGCATAGTGGCTCTATAGTCTCAACTCTGGAAAGGCTGAGATAATAAGATCACTACAAGTTTGACTTGCATAGTGAGACCCTGAATCAAATAAATAAATAACTTAAAAATATTTTTAAAAAGAAAAGAAAAGGAGCTGAGAAGAATAAGTATACTTTCCCGTACAAAAGAAAATCATGGATAGTTTTCAGAGAAAAATTCGAATTAGGCCTTAAAAACTAAGCAACAATTGGACAAATTATTACTCAAATGGAGCAACCAGTGTTTAGTTTTGATTTTACTCTTAACAAAATACAATTCTGTTTCTGTGAAGTATCCATTGACTGAGTTCTTCATAACTTAGAAATTTATCCATTCTAAACATGTCTAAAACAGATTTTGTAGTCGGGCACAATTTCATTACCTGGGATGGTAATAGTGTAACTATCTTGAAATATGCAATTGAGGTGCAACTGGTGGTGAAAAGCTGGAGGAGAAGATACAATCTAAAGTTTTAGTATAAGAATATACTCACTGTTTTTTTTATTGCTTTTATTTTTCTTAAGAGCATACTGAGTTTTACCCAATTGGAAAAACATACTGAGATATATGTTTTCAAACGTACACATTTAATTAGGTTAAGGAAAGTGAATGATTCCCAGGGGCCCTGCCACCACGCTCGGCCGATGGGTGCTAAGGAGCAGTGTCAGTGAAAGGAACATAAAGTAAACTTGTAAAGAACCTCTTTATGTGTTGCAGACATAATTTAGCATGTTTATTATAACTGCTGAAGCCAGAGAATGGATTCTTACATGCAATGTCATGACCTCACTGCATATTGTATTTCACCGAGTTCTAGAAGCAATGAATTCTGTACCAAGTTATAAATATACAAGGAAGGTAAAAGCAGCATCTAAAATATGGCTGTTAGACCAAGGAGGATTGTACTGTAACTTATTAAGTAATTCATTTGTGATGTTGAGATGAGCAGTACGAGGCAGAGATTATTCATTCTGGAAACATTACCAGAATAAGATTTTTAAATTATGACATCTTTTTCATTTCTATAAAACAATGTGAGGGGCATACAGATATATTTTTGCAAATAGTAAAATATAGAGGACCTTGTTTCCCCCCACTCAGTATCTTTTCAGTCTGTTTTTCCTTTTGCTCCTCTTCCTCTCCCTGTGTCCCAAAGACTGTTATGAGCTTGAATTTTGTGTTTGTCGTTTACATACCTTTACTATAATTTTATATGTCTATGTAAATACATACATACACATTTACATGTCTTTATGTCTACACTAAATATTTTAAGTTTAATACGTTGCTCATGCATTTGTAAGTAGAACCTAGTAGTTGTGTTCCTCTGTGATTTTTTTCTTAACATAAACATAATGTTTAAGATTTAATCATGTTAAGGCCTAAACTGTAGGTTTTCATTGTTTTTCTACATATTATTCTTTAGTATTGAGACTCCACAGGTGCAATTTATTTGCTTCCTTATGCTGCAGTGCCTACTCTTTGTGAGTGAAAACAGATACAATGTAAGGCAGTTTTAAATGTGAACGAAATTTCTCTAGAATAGAATTTAATAAACTTTTTTGACTATAGCCTCATTAAGATACAAGTTTGCTTTGCAAAATGTTCATTACATACATTTTAGACCACAGCCAGAGAAGCCCTTTGATATTTTCTGCTCCACACTATATAATTTATCAAAAATGATTCTGGTTTTGCCCCTCTGCATTGATCTAAAGAGCTACTGCGTGGTCATTACCAGCCACACAGCAGCCTCATCCTGGGAAAGGCCTGAGCCCTTACCGCACAGGCATCCCACAGCTCTTCTGAGCGCTGCCCCACTGCTGTCCAGTCAGCCACAGCAAGCTACTCTACCAGCGGGAGCACAGGTGCCCGCTGCTCCAAGGCCTTTTCATATTTTATATCATCAGGGGTTTGCATTTCCTGGCTTACTAAATTTTGTTTATAATAATAATGAAAAAAGTTGAACTGAACCCAAATTGCATAACTTACCATAAGTAATTCAAATTAGGGCAAATATGCCCAGTTCTTCAATGTCTTCTTCTCATTCAGAAGACATCAAAAGTTTCCATTTTGGGGTCCTTTTAGTAAGCAATACTTTTAAGAAAGAGACAACAGCTTTATGCTACATGTAGACCCTAAAAAGTAAACTGGAATTAAAAGTTCACATCTCAGATGTACCTCTGAAGTGTCAAATTTTCTAGAACATCAGTCAACTGTGCAAAGTATAAAACTCAGCTGTCAAAAATCTACCTTGAATTTTAACTGGAATCAATCGAAACTTCAGATATTTGAGTAGGTAAATAAACTGTGGTTTTGGACTTTCAGAGCTCAAGTTTCAAACATATCGAAGAAATTCTGTTTCCACTTTTTTATTTAAGCTTGAGCAAAATTGTAATTTCCCCATTGTTTTCTATGAAGAATAATAGGAAAAGATTGATAAAATCTATTTCTTTCACTCTTAATTCTAAATCCTTGAGATGAATTTATAGTCTGTACACATCATGAACTAGTGGGAAATGAGGGGCGGAGCAGGCAGAGAAGTTTGCCCTCCATACTTACTCATGGAGAAGTCATGCAGAAGTTCAGGAGGGTAGGATTTCTAAATTTCCATGGTCATAATCCCAAGCAGTCTAAAACATCCCCAAGCCCTTAGCCATTCCCAGTGCTCAGGCAAATTAGCAAGGCTGAGAACGCCAGTTATCTTCTTGTAGACAGGCAGCAAATTTATTTATGGCAATCTCTGGCCTCTTGCCAACCTAGAGAGCTATTCACACACAACTGGTTGGGGAGGGGAGGCTGAGAAACAAAGGCAGGGAGGCTGATTCCTGCAACTGACCATCGACCATTGCTCAGTCTTTCCTAACCTAGTTTAGAAAGAGAGATGCTAGTAACCCACTGAGATTATGGAGCATTGGATTATGTATACCATTACTTTCTTTTAGTTCAATGAGAAGAAATTTTTTTTGTACCAATAATGATTAAAAAAATTATCACATCTACACTCTGTGCTCTGTATAACTATTAGAAAGACAACAATATGCATTGTATGAAATACTAGAAATGTACTATTAAAGTGTTTTGAAACTGTCACATTGTTATTTTATTAAATGCAATAAAAAGATGAAAAAAATAAAAATAATTAAAAAAGAAAGAAAAATGCCTGAGAAAAGGCATTGATAGCATTCCACTAACACAATTTCACTGTGCAGAGTGGCAGGTAGGATCCCAGAAGTAGAGGGACTGACACTGGGGGCAGTGAAGACAGATAATTCAGGTCCTATCCCTGTGTCAGCTAGGCAATTAAAAAGACAACTTACTTATGGGCAGGCCAGCCAGATTGGTCAGTGTGTTGCTTAGGCAGGCACAAGGGCCAGGCTTTGATCCCCACTTTGCAGTGCAAGCCCCACCCCTGGGGCCCACTGAGCTGGAGAATGAGACTGGGCCTGGTGGCGCACACCTGTAATCCCAGCACTTCGGAGGCTGAAAATCAGGAAGGATCACTACAAGTTTGATCTGTGTAGTGAGACCCTGTAGACTCTGTACTAACTACATTAAAGAAAGGAAAAGCCAATTTACATTTTGAAATGGCCAAAAGGAGTTTAGAGCCATGCAGTTCCATCTACATAGATAGGTTTAATAATACCTGTAATACCTTTCACCATTTGACTCTCACATTATTTTTCTTCAGATAGAATGTATGTGTGTGTGTGTGTGTGTGTGTGTGTGTGTGACAGAGAGAGAGAGAGAGAGAGAGAGACAGAGACAGAGACAGAGACAGAGACAGAGAGGGAGGGAGAGGGAAGGAGACAGAGAGACAGAGAGACTGAGAGAGGGAGACAGAGAGGGAAGAAGGGAAGGAGGGAGGGAGGGAGGGAGAGAGAGAAAGAGAGAGAAAGAGAGAGAGAGAGAATTTAACATGACAGACCTTAGTTTAGTCCCCAACACCACATAGAAAATAAAAAGCTCAATCTCTAACCAGAGGATTCTCCATGGTTGACTTTTAGTTCTTAAAATTCATTATTTCAATAGTGATTTATTATCATATATGTTTCAAAGAAATAATATCATTTAAATGTGAGTCTAAAGGCTAAAAAAACCCAAAACAATAAATTGTAGTTATTAAACACTTTTGGTCTAATACAAGTAGGTATTTAAGAAATGATGCTAACTTATAATTCATTCAAACCACACCAGAAGGGTTTTATATTTTGCAAAACTACTTACATGCATATTTTCACTAGAGTGCTCCAGAACCCTGAAACAGTGTCTGGGTGGATCCACTGCTATCAGTAGTGACGATGAGCGAGAGGTGGCTGGAGGCCAGCTCCCCAGGCACAGGCCAGAGGATCTGCTCTCGGGGAAGTTAGGCAGGCACTGTGGTTATCTGTAATATTGCTCACAACTCAGCTATCCTTCTCATAAGCCTGGCTTTACCACTCTCTATGGGTGGGTGACAAGATCCACAGTAAGATGGCCCTGATGCTGCCGGGACTTACTATGTCATCTTTCCCAGTTGCTTCTACCTGATCGCTTCAGCATGGCTGCAGGAGCCTGCAGACATTAATCATGATTGAACTTCACCCATGTGGAAAGCTGCATAGAGAAAATGTTTTGAACAATTTGCTCTTCCTGGTATCACCAAAATAGCAAACCATAGGTTGATTAAAAGAGAGTAAATGGGGACCTGCTAGATAGCTCAGAGGATGAAAGAGCCTGCTTAGGCAGAGGGAAGTGGCTGGGGTTCAGTCCCTAGTGTGATATGCCAGCCCTGCCCCTGGTGCTCACTAGGGTGGCAACTGAGACTAGGCGTGGTGACAAACACCTGTAATCCCAACACTTGGGATGCTAAAAACAGAGCAATCACTAGAATCCGATCTATGTAGTGAGTACATGTACACTCTGTAGACACTGTACCAAATACATTACAAAAAAATAATAAAGGTAAAGTAAAAGGAGCCCCAGAATAACCAGGTTACATAATGACTAGGTCTTTCCAAAATGAATTCAACATTAATCGAGAACTGAAGGTAAAGACACCTCTGCTGATACCTCTGACAACTCTGAAAGCATGGACTACATGAAAACTGGAATTTGGGGGGGCTGGGGAGATAGCTCCGAGGCACAAGTGCCTGCGAGGCAAGTGCAAGATCGTGAGTTTGAACCCCGGTCCCGCAAAAAAAAAAAAACTGGAATTTGGCCATTGCCACCAGAGTCCCGGTGCCACCTTATTGTGGTCACACATGATTTGTCTTTTTCCCACCATCTCTCTCCTTCCTGTTTCTGAAACCTTGAAATGTTGGATTGGCAGAATGTCACCTAGGGCAATAAAGAATGGCATGATAGCCTGGGTAGGAAGGTGGCAATGTTTAAGCTATTTTATAATGTGACTAAATCTTCTCCGACTCTTTCATGAACTGTTCACCCAGAATTTTTCCATCTGTGTGGAAAAATTAAGGAAGTAAAGAATAACAGAGAAGATTGGATTTATTCTGCCCCTGCTATCCCAGTGCTAGCCTCTGATGCCGGGCTCTCACTGTTCTCCAAGTCATTTACACACTTGCAGAAATCAAATGTGTCTGCCCAAGTCCTTGCCTTTGGTCAGAAAACTCAGCCCAGTACATTAGTTTGAGAAAACACCTTGCCTTTTGTATTTAAGGTAAACTTGAATATGGACAAGTGATGTTACTCAGTCTAGGAAAAACTAGGTGCTAATTTTGTAAGTAACCAAGCTACTTCATTAGTGTTTTTTTTTTTTTTTTTTCTCTTCAATGGCTATAGAACTTCTAATATTTTAAAGGTTATTTTAGCTTCAGAATTATGTAGAAATATCTCTAGTGGTTGATAACAAATTGAAAACATTCCTAAACCATTGGAGGGAGGGATTCTTAAATCTGCTCGGGAAATGTCCAGAACAGCTGGTGACGGTTTCTAAAAGCTGGAAAGCTGCTGGAATAATCTATAGGGAAAGCAATCAGCTAAGGAGGCACTGTAAGGAGTTCCACGGAATGAACTCTGCAGCCTGTTGTGGAGACAAGCTACCCCTCTTCTTTTCTTCCACAGCCACTCACTTGGCAGTGTTCTTTGTCTGACAATACTCCTTGGAAACATTTGAGAAGTCTTTCAGATGTTATGTCACTGGAGTACTAAAGGGCACAGATATTCTGGCAAATCTATGAGGAAAAAAAGGAGAGAAAGAGGGGGAAAACTGACTACATTTAAAGTAGGCAATGTAACTCTTGTCCCCCTAAAGAAGTTTAAGAGGCACAGGTACCTCAGGTGAAAAAAAGACCACATAACTTTCAGCTCTTCAGGGGATGTCACTTTACTGGAACATGGGAAATCATTAGCTAGGGGCACAGAGTCAGGTACCAACGGACACAGAAATGGCAAGAATTCTTAGTTGCTCTCACAATTTTTTACAGGGAGTGAGGTTCTAGAAACTGGGAAGCTAACATGAGCATCTTTCAACATCCAACTGGCTTGGCAAGGAAAAGGGTCAAGGAGCCCGCCCAACACGAAAGAGTCATGCAATCTCAGGTGATCTCTCTTGAAGCAGATTCAGTCGGCTTGCTCAGTGGCTTTCCTGCACCAGAACAGTTGGGAGAGGTAAATTTGTACTTTCATAATCTTCCATCACATGGGAGACAAGAGACATTAGTGGACTTTTGTAGGGTTGGGGTTCTGGAAAGCTTTGCTTTGCTAATAGAAACAATACGTATAGATTCTTTGCTACTTCCCAGTTTCATCTTTGACCCTTAAATAGGGATGTGTTTTCACTGGAAACAAGTGGCAATGATCTTAAACAGCAGTGGAGAGACAATAGAACTTTAGAGTCCTGATGTAGCTGAGCTGCTGAACTGCCACCAGCACCTGCCTCCTTCTGGAATTTTTGTCACTTAAAAAAAATTCCCTTATATATTGTGATCACAGTAAAATTTTTTGATACTTGTTACTGACATATCACTTTTATATGACACATTGTGTGAGGTTCCTCTTCACTAAAATTTTTCATAGTTTTGCATTAAATATTGTTCTCCTGTGTTTCAGATATTTCTAGGTGAGCTGAGGCAGGTCACATAGCCTATACCTCCTTACAATAACTGGAGAAATAACTGGAAGGAATGGGCTAGGCATACCTCTAGGTGAGCTGTAGGTGTGATAGAATGCTACACAACAAGGAAGTTAATGACTGCAAACTTTCTTTTTTTTTTTTTATTAACTATTTATTTATTTATTTATTTATTTATTGTTTCAGAACCGTTGTTTGTTTATTCACTCATTTTTATGGCCGGCTCAGCCTGCCCTGAGGGCAGGGCTGGCACAGCATGTGGCGCCGGGGATCGAACCGCAGTCCCTAAGCCGCCCAACCTTTCCCAAGCAAGCGCTTTAGACCACTGAGCCATCCCGCTGGCCCCCAAACTTTCTTTCTGTGTTTTATTTTTCAAACTTTTGATAATTTTCATGAGTTATTCCTTATAATCCTTACAATGCCTAGAGTTTGTCATCTCTGATCCTACTGTTGCGGAACTTAGGTGATGCCTTTAAAGTAAGGTCGGTGAAAAACATTTAAGAGAGAGAGAGAGAGAGAGAGAGAGAGAGAGAGAGACATGGAGACAGAAGTCCCTTAGGAAACAGAAGGACATAGAGCATTATGGGAAGGCTAGAGTAGTGGTTCCAAGAAAAATTGCTTTATTTATTGCTATGTCCTTCAAGTTAACATTTCAGAACATTTTGAATGAGATAACACTAATTTCAAAACATCAATTGTAGCTCTGTTGCTATTGGTTTAATTTTGGGTCAAGGTCCAAAGTTTAATTACCCTAGGGAACTTTTTCTTATGAAATTTTGATCCCCACCCTCCCATATCCTGAGAGGAAAAGAAAATGTTCTGAGACAATGTGAAATTGTATGAGCTTTCTGATTCTATTTTTAAGCAAAATAATTAGGGGTCAAGTTATATGATTTGAAGCATTAGGTGGTATTACGGGCCAGGAAGATGGCTCAGTGGCATAAGTGCCTGCCTGGAAAGGGCAAGGTCCAGAGTTCAATCCCTGGAACAACAAAAATCCCAAAACATAGAAACAAAAAAACCTACAGGCTGACAGAGATCTACAAAGTGACAGATCTGCATAGAAAAGGGTGGCACCCACTGAATTTTATATTTTTCAAAATGTGATGAAAAAGAAAGGAGATCCACATTCTTCAAATAAAGGGCTTTGAACTCCTTACGAGTTCTCTCATTCAGTTTATCTGTAATACTGCTTGACTGGAAAATTTGGCAAGGTTTTAGAAATGGCCCTCTACTTTAATACACTTTTCCCCCTAGTAAGGACAAATTAAGCATCAGAACTTAACACATTTCAAGCACAAGGTTAAAAGAAAACAAAACAAAAAACGACCTAGTGTTTTTCATGTTTATGAAATGATTTTCTGAAGCTTTCATCTATCTTTGCTCAGTGCATAGAACTTTTAAAGTACTTTCCAGGAATGTTATTAGTTATGCCTCCTGAGGATTGTAAGGGTGAACTCATACTGCTCACTAGCTATCTACTTAGGGAAACAGGCAAAGGCTTCTCAGGGGCCCTTTGTGTGCTTTTGGACAACAGACATGTAATAAATTGCTGACTGGTTGTATACATAATGTTTCTAAAGAATTCTTTAATATGTCCAAAAATGGAAAAAGGAAATGGTTTTTCATCTATATTGTCTTCTGAAAAATATATTGTTCAATAATGTCTCACATATACACCTGATATCGGACCCCCCTTTGTGTTTTGCTTATTTTATGTACAGAACTTAAATTAGCTAATGTGCCTGCAAAAATTTTATAAATTCATACACAAAACAATGCCCTGGGCTAGTGAGACAGCTCAGTGGATTAAGCATGTGCTTAGGCAAATGCAGGGACCAGGGCTGGATCCCTGGTGTCATATGCTGCACCAGCCCCACCCCCAGGCATGCTGAGCCTTCCACATAGTCCAGTCATGGTGGCTCAGGCTTGTAATCCCAGCAATGGGGAGGCTGAAAACAGGATCACTGGGAGTCTGAGCTTCATAGTAACACCCCATACCAAATACATAGAAAGAAAGAAAGACAAAGAAAGAAAGAAAGAAAAGAAAGGAAGAAAGAAAGAAAGAAAGCTCTAACTCCAACTAGATGCAGAAGGGTCATGCTTAAATTGCCTTCTTCATCAGTAAAACTGGGAAATACTATGTCTAGGAACTATTTATAAGAGACCCACTGAGTATAAGCAGTGTAGTTCCTAAAGCTAGGCAGAAGCCTAAGAAGGGACCACTCCATGCTATGGAGAGTAGAGCTATAGGGTAGACACATCAGACCCTACTGGGTCCTGTTATTATTATGATGATAATAGACTTACTTGAGATTGGAGAAATTTAGAGTCAGGAAAATTAGAGAGCTGAACTATCAAGTGCCCAGTTGGGCATTTTTCAGCTTTCTAGACCTGTTTATTTTAGGAGTCAGAGCTATGTTGAAATGGTTCATTTTGTCTCCAAAGGGCTCAAAACTACCCAGAGAAAATTTCAGTGGAACATACCAAAGCCATGGTTTTAAGGAAGGATCAGTTGATAGATAATCTTAAGGTCTTCACTTATGTTGTCCTTCAGTTCTATGAGTTTATTAATTAATCTATACCTTGAAGATATAATTACTTTTATTGTAAAAATTGTGAATTACCATGCTAATGCTATATTTGTAAAGAAAGTGACAAACATTTTATGATGTTTTCAATCTACAAAACAGTAATATGGCAATCAAATTGTTTATATGATTATAGAAGTATGAAATCAGGATTTGTTTATGAAATCACATATTTCAAGAAGATTTATTAGGGGAATTTGGGTAAGGAATGACTTTGACAGAAAAATGTGAGAGCACATAACTTTCCATCTCTGGATTTATCTTTGCAAAAGCAGCAAATGATTTATTTTGAGGAACTGGTATTTAGATCTAAGATTTTGTTTTCTTCACATTGTTTTTATTCTTCTGTATTTAGGACAGGGTTTACAGGGTCTACAGAGTCTCACTATGTAGGTCAGACTTGTAGTGATTTTCCTGTTTTCAGCATCCCAAAAGCTGGGGTTACAGGCACACGCCACCACACCCGGTCTTAGTCGCCCTCTCAGTGCACCCTGGGTGCGGAACCAGCTCAGCACGCTGAGGATCGAACCCGGCCACTAAGCTCTGCCTAACCAGGTGCTTTAGTCCACTGAGCTATCAGGCCGGCCCCTTCGCATTGTTTTGAAAACCACATATCCATTATTTCTGAGCACAAGGAGCAGGGAATACATTGCCTCAATTTTTAAAAAAAAAAATTTTTTTTTAAATCTTAGCGAAGGAAAAGCCTTATATGAAAAATACATTTGCACTGTGAAGTAACATTGAACAATTAGATTTTCGAGTGTTTCTTTTGAAGTTGGAGTATTTATTGAAACATTAGGGAAAGATAATACAGGTAAAGGAAGCATCTCATTTTGGTGCATTATTAAGGCAGCTACCACTGTGGGTAACTGTAGCTTAATTTTGTAGGGAGGTCATGGGAAAGGGAGTATACTTGTTTGAATGAGTCCTCTCAAAATGTGAGGACTGTCATCACTGGTGGAAGGCTACTCTCGGAGAGTGGTAATTCCCTGGCACCTGCATTTCATGGTTCTGACAAGCATCTTCCAGCACATAGAGGCATTCACAGTCATCCGGAAGCCCCCGGAGACAGTGTTCAAGGGCTACGCATAGAGCGGAGGTAGCATCTGCTACAACAGCAGGCTGAGGTACTGCTACTGAGCCAAAGGTCTGCACATGGAAGCCATTCCTGCTATTGGAAAACTTGATAATCACTAATACAAGCTGCTTTTTCAGCAAATCTTCAATTGTTAGAGAATTGTATAATCTAACTTTCATTTTGTAGATAGGATAGTAAGAGTCCAGTGGGCTTTAATGATTGATTCAACATTATAGAACTACTTCTGGCCCAGTGTTCTCATAGTTTAACAAACTGTGAGGCATGATTTGATTATCATTCATTTGAAGTCTCGAAATTTGAAAACAACTGATATGTAGGGACATTTGCACAATGACTCACTGCGATGTTCTTGGTCACTACTCAGCTCCTTCCGTCCCAACCCACTCAGCCAGGAGGCGTTCCTCTGTGAGTTCCCATGCTTGAAAAATCTTTTTTTTCTTTCCCCCTAAAAAGATACTCTATTCCATACTTCTTAAAACTTGCTTAGGAAAAGATCTTTTCAAGAACTCTTCAGTTTTACTCGCATGCAGTATAATTGAATGAAGTCATTCTGTATTGATGTTATTTACTAAATAATAGAAATTCAAGTCTTACACTTCAGGGATAAAGCCATAATATTTTCAGGGGAAGTTAAGTTGGGGTCAAGAGAGCCTACAACTAATTTCAAGTATTCATACACATGGGTTTTCACATACTTTTGGAAACTGCTACTAATCTTGTAGCCACTAAAAAATGATGTCATTTAACTTTAAAAATAGTGCTGGTTCTTGGAAAAAGAAATCACTGCTACCAACTTTGAATCCGGTGATTTATTGTAATACTGTAGTTGCTGGTTTTATCATTTAGAAAAAAATGTAATTGTGTTTTTGTCTTATTGTTTCAGTTACAAAGATGATAATTTCCTACAGAAAAAGTTTGGTTTTTTGTTATAAACTGCCACATATAGAAATGATTCAAGGAGGAGCTGAGAATATGCAAATCATACAAAATTTTAAAATTTCCATATTTTAAAAAAATCTTTTGATTCGTTATTTCTTTGGTACAGGATCTCACTGCACAGCTCAGACTTGTAGCGACCCTCCTGTCCCTGCCTCCCCAGCACTGGGACTATAAGCATGCACCACCACAGGCAGTTTCAGTGGTCTGCACAATGCACCTGGCAGTGGGGCCCATATGGCATGCAGTACTGGGGATCCAAACTCAGGTCCTTGCGCTTGTCAG
This sequence comes from Myocastor coypus, assembly GCA_004027025.1. Lineage (NCBI taxonomy): Eukaryota > Metazoa > Chordata > Mammalia > Rodentia > Myocastoridae > Myocastor > Myocastor coypus. The sequence goes on from PVJA010036740.1 coordinate 13,021, forward strand.
GCAGGTGCTTAGACTGCTGAGCTATCTCCCTAGCCCTAAATCTCAGTATTTTATTAAATACAATAAAATTGTATTAACTATAATGTTTTCCAAATCATATTTTATTCTTCATTAGAATTTCATTGCATTTCATTACATTTTATAATAATAGCTATGTTTTTTTGAATTTCTACTGCAAGGTAGGTAAAAATATTTGGAAAATTATATATTTCTTTAATATTATGATAAGCTCACATGATAGTTTTATCCTTATGTTATGGAAATGAATACATGTACATGAAGACTTTATGTACATACTAATGTCTGGGACATGCTAAACATAGGATGTTAAATATTTTTTACCTAAAAATGAGTGAATAAAAATTTGCTCAAAGCCATAAAATACCACAGGAGTAAGTGAAGACAGTAGTTTATTAGCTACCAATTTCATCAAGGGTCTCTGACTGTTCATCACAGCTCAGTGTCACAGACTATTCATCCAGCCATTTGTTTATCAAACATTAACATGCACTGTGTGCTAGGAAATCGATGACTGCTAGGGCTGCAAAAAGGAAAACAGCTAAGCAGGCTTGAGATCATGTTAGAAGTATGCACACACAACTAGAGAGGAGTTGAGCAGAGCTCTTGAATTATCATAAAATGGTGATTCAAGATTTCAAGGAAAAATAGTTTTTCAGTGAATCTGTTGGTAGATTAGGAAACAGAAATACTAATGCTGGGACATACTAAAGAATATACCATGTAGATACTAGATTTTAAACTTATACTAAAGTGACTGAGAGGTAGGAGAGAAGGGAGTGACATACTTTTCTCAAAATCCTTTCTACATGAGCCCGCCTCAGAGGTATTATTGAACTATGTCTATTACCCACTTAAGAAGGATCTCAGACCAGACATATCCTGACTTCAAAGCCTAAAAGGCAGTCAATTGAAGTGACAGCTTCAGAGGACACTGTTTTCTTGCTGGCACAGTTCCCAGACTGTGACTGTAGCATGGCTCTATTATTCAGTCTTACAGTTAATATTAGGTTCTTATTGTTTTAAGAACACTTGTACATGTGCTCCAAAACAGTCTCAAAACAAAAGTAATGAATTGCAAAATGGAAGCTCTTTTGATCTCAATGATTCCTTAATGCAAGATCCCTTTTATAAGGAAGGAGTCTGATGCTGATACACTGATCTATTTGGGTTTGCTCATGAACTCTTGAGGAAACATTTTTCATGGTAAGTTTTAGTGCTCAAAGTTAACCATGGTGCCATGAAGTAGCTGAACTGTTCTTTAGAATTTTTTTTCCAGAATTCCAAACAAAATATTTTTGTAAAGTGCATTTTTCCCCTTCAAGGTTCATGTGAAAATAAAGGTCAGGAAATTCCATCAAGTAAACAAGTTAGCCACAACTTTCAGCCAAAAGGACACACAGCACAGGTGTCACACAGTGCGCTGGAGTTGGTTTAAACACATTGGTTATGGTTATGTGTAGCACTTGAAGTCCAAACATTCACTCTGACTCCATCATCACTTACTTAGGTTGTCCCAGAAAATTCCTCTTGGACTGCTTCTTTGCCAAGCTTAAAAAGTAAGGGCTTCTAAATTATAACAGAGGAAAACCAACGTCTTCATTTTAGAAAGAGGAAGGCCTGTATTTTTATCTTCATCTTGAGAGGAAACTTCTACATGAAAATAAAACGTAAATACATTCATTTACACAAGAATGAAAGCAATACAGTACTTTTTTATCAACAGGGAATTTCATAAATTAGAAAGGTTGGATAAAACTGTCTAATTTTTTCTTTTAATAAAACTATGGAAAATAAAAAGATGTATGGCAAATTAACAAATGAGTAATGATTTTTAGATAAATCCTTCACTAATAATATAATATAATATAATATACATAATATAATTTAAATCTATATCTTCCTTGCATATGTCCGGCTTAAGGATTTGCCACACATCTTCCAGTGTAACTAGCATTTACTTGAGGATCATCATCACGTTATCCCAGATATTCCTTCCTGGTCCTCAACTTCTCAACGTTATTCTTTCCCTTAGGATAACCGCCACCGTAACATCTAATACCATAAACTATTTGTACTTGGATTGCAATTTTTAAAAGTTATTTATTTATTATTTATTTATTCATTTGGCACAGGCTGTTCCTATGCAGCTCAGACTTGTAGTGATACCCCTGTCTTGGCCTCCCCAGTGCTGGGATTATAGGTGTGCACCACCATGCTTGGTTTCAATGGCTAGCCTGGCACAAGTGTCCCAGAGCCAGTATGGCATACAGTACCTTGGCTAGAACCCAGGTTCTTGCACTTTCCAAGTAGGCACTTAGACCACTGAGATATCTTCCCAGCCTGTTTTGTAGTTTTTGAACTTCATATAAATAGAATTATGCCGCATATTATTTTCTGTGTCTGTACATTGAATAGTGTTGTGTGGAACATGACTGTGTGCAACTTTTAGTGAACGTGTGCTTACATTTCTGTGAGTATAAACTGTTTGGTAGAGCTGGGTCCACTGCTTCCATATGGTGGCATGTGCATATGGTGGGTATGTTGGATTGTTTCTCAAGTGATTCTACATGTGTTGATCTAGTGCTTACGTATACTAAATCATGATGCGTTCCTAGTCTCATTTGTGAGCGATTTCCTTACACTAATTTATAAAAACCTTCTGCAATTTATAACTAGAAATTTAGCTTTGCTAATATAATTATGTTGGTGAAACTTTTTGCGTCCTCTATCATAACTTGAGAAAAAGAATGGTCATAATGATACTAACACTTCCACCTAAAGACCAGACTTTCAAGTTCCACAGTGTAACATGAATCACTGTAAGACAAGGCTATAATCTACTTGGAAGTAGATGAAACCTTCTAATCATAACCAAGTGGTCTGTATTATAAAAAGACATTACATCACTTTTTTAGGAAGATCAGGTTAAAATGTATAACTAATACTTTTCTTCAAATTATATCATAGTTTTGTTGTTGTTGTTGTTTGTATTTTAGGGTGTTCAGGGTCTCATGACCAGATTGGACTCATAGTGATCCTCCTTCTTACAAGCCTCCCAAGAGTTAGGATTACAGGCAGGCACACCTCGCCCAGTTTCAATTGCTGTCTCAGCATGTCCCAGAATAGGCAGGGCTGGCATGGTGGGACTGGGGATCAAACCCATGGCTCCTGTACCTACTTGCAGGTGCTTGAATCCACTGAGCTATTTGGCTGGCCCCTTCTGTTTGAATTTGATGAATGTGTGACATCAAAAATTCCATTGTGGTTTTGGTTCAAGGAAGAGTGCATAAATTTTAAAAATTGAGACAAATGATAAAGCCTTCATGATTGCTATTAACACTTTATAACTTTGCCATCATGTATCAAAAGTTACTGTGTTTCTAGGTCCAAAATTTATGTATTTTTACTTAGTCATATTTTTATTTATTTATTTTTTATTTATTTTTTATTTTTTATTTTTTTTTGTTTTTTTTGTGGGACCAGGGTTCGAACTCACGACCTTGCACTTGCCCAGCAGGCACTTGTGCCTCGGAGCTATCTCCCCAGCCCCTAACTTAGTCATTTTTTTAAAAGATCATTGAATTCCTTTACCTGGTCCTAGAAAATGTTTCCTAGTTTAAATTTTCCTGAAATTTTCTCATTTTTTTGAACATAACTGTGAATTATTTGTCTATATTATGTTTTCACTAGGAAGTGTTCATTCCCAAAATGGAATTTCCAGCAGAATGAAGATTCAGAGCCAAGATTGTTTTCATGCTAATCATTTTGAGGGAGATATTTTTAAGAGTGTATTTACATGCCAGTGCCCTCCTAGGAACAGAATCCTAAGCCAAATTTTAACATCTCATTTTGAGTTTGCCTATTTTTTGCTTTTCCTGTGCTCTCCTTTGTTGTGGGCTCCTATGTCAGAATTAGGTGTCATGCAGCACCCTGCAGACCACCACCACCAAAGCAAACAGAAGATTCCCATGCTCTGTTGCTTTTGCTTTAAGGGTAGGGAATGAGGGTTCTTCAGAGAATTCTATGACATAAAAAATCTTCTCTTACAGAAGGATCTCTTACAGTAACAAAATTCTTAGACATAGCAGTAGCTATTTTAAGTCCCTGTGAACCTTTCTGTTAATATTTTTAGCTTTTTTGTGGAAGACTGAAATTTCTAAGTGATTGATTTTAAGGTAAGATATTCCATTATAATAACAATTTTCTATAAAAAAGAGGAAGTGAGTGTCATACTTAAATTTTCAGAATCTAAGTCTCTGAAGTATTTTTATGTTAGATTGATTCTAGCATTATTCATCAATTTTATTAAAGATATAGATGTGTATTTTTATCTAATTTGATCCTTTAAATATCCTGGTCCATTTACAGATCAAAAGCTGATCTCCAGAACCAAAGTCCCAGCTCCCAGTCCTGAAGCAGTTGTCCTGACCTCAAAGTAAGTTAGGGCAAGTCTGGACTCCTGCTTGGAGGCTTTTCTACACCTAATAACAATTCATATCCACTGCTTCCAAGTCTAACTGAAGATTTCAATCCTGTAAACTTTCAACCACTGGGGACAGCTAAAAGTCATCTCACAGTAGGATTCATTTGAAGCCAGGCTCAACTAGCATTTTGGCCTCCTCTTTGTGTAGTTTGGGTGATCCTGTCATCAGATCTTCCTCTCTGTATAAAATGTTTCCTGTTTGAGTTTCCTTTTTTGAATGAATGGATTTATTATTCTAGAGGAAGATCTTGCCTAAGCTGCTTCCAGAAGGACAAGATGAATAAAGGGTTATATATCAAGCACATTTATTTGTTCACTGTCAGCTGAGAATTGTTTTTCTGTGTGTGTGTGTGTGTGTGTGTGTGTGTATGCTCATGTGTGTATGTATTATTTTATGGAAACCAGAGAAACAATGACTTACATATTGAATTTATTGAATCAGGTGTTACAGCATAGGGGTGGGTTTATGGAAATATGTACATATGTATGTGGAGAAAGAGATGGGGGACAGAGAGGAGAGTGAGTTAGTTCACAGAGCTGTTTCCTACCTCACTAGGGAAGATGAGAACCATCCATGCTATCAAGTGCAATAGAACAGAGAGAATGGTGTTGAAGAGATCCAGAACTCCCCACAGACATAGAAAAACTGGAATCAGGCGAGATTTGAGTAACAACAACGTGATTTAATATTTAGTGAACAGATATTTATTAAATGTGAACTCATGCAGTCTTCACAACAACCTTTTGCAGTAAGTCTATTTGTAGGAAGTCATTTTCATAAGCACCCAGAGAATAAGATGGTGCTGGGGCTCTCTCCAGGGTAGAGATGGAACACGGAACAATTTAAACAAGGTGGGGAGGTGACAGCCTGCTGCTGGGACACGGCCTTTGAGCCCATCAGATGCAATTTTGGTTCCTTGAGCTCTGGTGACGATTGTTTTTCCGATATTTCTTATGTTGAACATAGCGGGCGCCTTCACATCATACCAGTCTTTTTTAGAAAATGGGTCAACCACTTTCTTCTTGGCTCCTTTTTTGCCACCTTTCGTAAGGCGCTAGTTCTTGCCTACCGCCATGGTGCTGCTGAGAGCTAAAAAAAATTTATTGACCAAAAATTTAATAGTAGTAGCTGTTCCCGGGACTGCAGTGAATGTTGGTGTAGGATAAGACCCAGAGACTCTCAGTCCCTTGCCCTGTGTAGATAGAACTGATCAAAGAACACCATATGCCCTCTACACTTCACAATACCCACATTTTTCTCTTCATGACTTTTAACATGCTACTACCAGCCTAAATTTTCCATATTGTAACTGTAATGATTCCAGTGTTGGTCACTGAGTCAGACAGTTGTCCTCAATTTCAGCAAGAGAGAAAGAAAGAAAGAAAGAAAGAAAGAAAGAAAGAAAGAAAGAAAGACCAAAACTAAACTTTCATCATCTCCTTGAATATTTAAATACTGACTTAGGAAATCTGCAACATAAAACATTATTCTTAAGCCTTCAAAAACCTTGGCCCTTTTCTCTCCAGCCTTTGTTTGACCTACAGCATGAGTATTACCTATGCATCCTTTCATTTATTTATTTATTTTTTTTGCATTCCATGGACTTGTAATTTTCTGATTCTTTATCCTTGCCACAATTACATATGTATCATGCTGTATATCTTTCCTTGCCATAGAAGTCATTTCAGGTTGTATCCAGTAGTCATTTTAACCAAGTACTACTTGGATGAGTGATTAAGCTGTTTCGTTTTTTACTCAAGAAAATATATGTAACAAAGCACCTAAAACTCTCTTAAGAAGAATACATGGTATGTGTGTTTATGTGTAGGGAACAAAGGAGAGAAGATCTGTGGGATCACTTAAGTCATTCACAAAGTCATGGGGTAGAAGGAAGCTGCCACTCATCTGGGGGATACGTTCTCATGGCCACAAGGCATAAATACTGTATGCTGTGACTTGCAGGCATTCTCAACGAAAGGTAAGACACATGCTGCTGAAGCCTACTTTCAGTGGATGGATGGACAGATAGAAGGATGGAAGGATATGAAAAGTAAAATAGAACCCCAAAGACTGTAGGGTGAAAAATAAATACTCATATCTAGAAAGATATTTGTACTATGTTAATACTTTGGCCAAAAATTAAGCTGCAGTTTCTTGACAAACTAATTCCATTTTTGGTGCATTTAAATTCAGAAATAAAACTCACACAATGTAGGCATAAAAGTAATAAAGCCAAACAGAACACCTTTCCACTAATGATCATTTCATGTATATATAGATATATATGCTTTATAAACTACTGCAACCCTTTTGGGTTTTTTTGCAGTTGTTTTATGACCTTTGCAAAAAGTGAAACATTTGCTGAGTTCCATTTAGTACTTAATTACTAGAAATTCAAGGACCTAGCAGGGACTGCAGCTGTTCTGAGTTTCAATTATTTTTCTGCTGATCTTCCAGGCTAATCACTTTGGGCTCTGGCAGAAGGCATTCCTTTTTTCTTTTTTCCCCTATGTAAAGCATCAAGAAAATCCTCTTTCCCACATAACTAAGTGGAACAGAAGAAACAGGTCACCCACAAGCTTTGGCAGTGCTCCTGGGAGAGCACATGAGACAAGCGGGAGCATTCACACAACTGGGGACAATTGGTTTTGGCAAAAAAAAAATAAAGCCTTTCAGTAATTAAAATAGAAAAGTGTACTGGAAAGAGAGGATGATGGGAGAATCTTCCCAATATAAAGGATCTGTTTTGTTAAGTCTGTACTTTTATTATATATGATAGGCACCCTGGTACTAAATCACAAAACTCATACAGAGATTAAAAACTTAGCTGAAGTCACACAATGAGTCAGTGACAAGCAGCCAATTTACTATTCCAAATCAGCACACTGACCCACATCTGCTGCCTCTGCTTCTTGTCCCTTGGTGCTAGGCCAGGGCTGAGTGTCCTAATGGGTGACCTCAGCACACTCCATAGATTGCTGCTTTTGACACTTCTATCTCTGGGTTACTTCTTGTCTTCTAATATTCTTTTTTTTTTTTTTTAATAATTTATTTTATTTTATTTATTTATTTTTTTCTTGTTTCAGAACCTTTGTTTGTTTATTCACTCATTTTTATGGCCAGCTCAGCCAGCCCCGAGGGCAGGGCTGGTGCAGCATGTGGTGCCGGGGATCAAACTGCAGTCCCTGAAGCTCCCCAAGCTTTCCCAAGCAGGCGCTTTAGACCACTGAGCCATCCCGCCGGGCCCCTCTAATATTCTTTACAAAAAAAAAAAAAAAAAAACCTTATGTGCTGGGCATAGCGGGGCGTGCCTTCCAGAATGCAGGAGGTACTAGGATTACCACAA